>NW_021025760.1:1332009-1350369 GCF_004153795.1 Camellia sinensis
CCAAGGATCAGAGAATTCCGGCTGCAGCTGAATCCTCAGAAGTGTACATTCGGTGTTACGGCGGGAAAAAATGCTAGGGTTTCTGATTACACAAAGGGGCATCGAAGTCGGACCCTTCCAAAATCAAGGCCATCCTAGAGATGCCACCACCAAGGACTAAAAAGGAGGTGCGAGGCTTTCTGGGTAAAGTGCAATTCATAAGATGGTTTATCTCAAAATTAACCTTGACTTGTGAACCACTTTTTGGTCTCCTGAAGAAAGGAAAGAAATTCCAAATGGGACGGCCGATGCCAAGCCGCTTTTGAACAGATCAAGGAATACTTACAAAACCCGCCTATGTTGTCACCACCAGAGCCGAGGAGACCATTGATATTGTATCTTTCAGTAACCGAGACCATAATGGGCTTGCATGCTCGCGCAAGAATCAGAGGACAAAGTGGAGAGAGCCATCTATTATCTGAGCAAGAAAATGAATTAGAGTATGAGACTCGCTACACACCGTTGGAGAAGGCTTGCTTAGCTTTGGTATGGGCTGCCAAGAAGCTGCGGCACTAACCTGTTAGCTCACTCCGTAATGTTGGTTTCACGACTCGATCCCATCAAATATCTTTTCGAGAAAACCAGCACTTACAGGTAGGGCTAGCTCGTTGTTGCTGTTGCTTTCGAATTCGATCTAAAATATGTGACGCGCAAGTCAGTTAAGGGAAGAGCAGTGCAGAGTTCTTAGCCGATCATCCAGTGGAAGGGGGTGAAGCAGTTGAGTACTTGTTCCCAGATGAGGCCATTCTGCATATCGACGACGAGTTTTTGGACGATGTATTTGACGGACGTCCAACCAGTACGGGTATGGGATAGGGGTGTTGCTAATAGCACCAGAAAACTCCCGTATCCCTCTAGCATTCAAACTCCGATTCAAAGTCTCGAACAACGAAGCAGAATATGAGGCATGCATTGCCGGTCTAGAAGCAGCCCTGGAACTAGGGGCAAGACGGTTGGACGTCATCGGACTCAAACCTTGTTGTGTCTCAAGCAAAAGGAGACTGGAAAGTCAAAGAAAGAAAAGATGATGATGTATCACCAGACCCTGGACTTGTTAATTCCTGGTTTTGAAAAGCTAAATTTTGCTCATCTACTAAGAGAGAACAACAGGTTCGTAGATTCTTTTAGCAACTCTATCTCCATGATAGAGATCGCGTCCGGAGTCCGGATGCGTCCCGTCATCATTGACCAGAAATTTGCGCCAGCATACGAGTCAATTGCTGCCATAGATAAGGTTTCAAGACGAAAACCCCTGGTATTACGACATTTGGAGTTTCTTGGAGAAGGAAGCATACCCGCCAGGGGTAAATGCCAAGGATAAAAGGGCAATCAGAAGAATGGCCATTCAGTTCATCATCTGTGGGGGTAAGCTGTATAAGAGAGGTCATCTGGGAATGCATAAGCTGTGTGTGTGAAGCCGAGGAATCAAAGTGCCTGATGGAGGCCATCCACGGAGGGAGAATGGGGGCACATTGAATGGGTAATGCTAGCGCGGAAGATCCTCGGACAGGGTTACTACTGGTCCACCATGGAGGAGGATTGTATCGGTTTTGTTCGGCGATGCCACAAGTGTCAGATCCATGCGAATCGCATGAACATTCCGCCATCGAAGCTGACAATATGACTTCGCCATGGCCATTTTCAGTTTGGGGAATCGATGTGATCGGGCTGTTACTCCGAAGGGTCGAATGGGCACGAGTTCATCTTGGTCGCGATAGATTACTTACGAAGTGAGTGCGAGGCCCAATCTTATGCGGTGTTGAAGGCTTCACATGTTGCGAAATTCATCAGAAACAACATCATCTGCCGTTATGGGGTCCCAAACGAGATTATTTTCAGACAATGGTTCCCATTTCAAGAAGGAGGTAATTGATTTGTTAAAGAGAATACAATGTGGCTTTCCATTAAGTCATCCACATACCGGGCCGCAGACCAACGGACCAGTTGAGGCCGCCAACAAGAACATTCAAAGCACATTACTGCAGAGAGATGGTGGAAACCTACCGGGATTGGCCAGATAAGCTGCCGTTTGCTCTGTTGGGTTATAGGACTTCAATTAGAACTTCTACCGGAGCGGCTCCGTATTCATTGGTTTATGGGATGGAGGCCGTTCTACTTATCGAAATTGAGGTTTCGTCATTGCGAGTATTGGCTGAGTGTCAAATAGCTGATGCAGATTGGCAGCAGAGCAGGTTTGAAAAATCATGCTCTTTGATGAGAGAAGACTGAAAGCACTGTACCATGTTCAAGGTTATCAGCGCAGAATTGCCTGGGCTTTCAACAAGAAAGTCAAGTCCAGGAATCTAAAGGAAGGAGATTGGTGCTCAAGGACAACCGAGCTCCCATCACGACCCAAGGGGCAAGTTCAGACCCAATTGGACTGGTCCCTACATCATCAAAGCTATCTGTCAGGTGGAGCTATGGTTCTGATGGATCTAGATGGCTAGAGTTCTCCCAACCGATCAACATGGACAAGTTGAAGAAATATTATCCCTGAGAGGCTCGCTAAGCCGAAACCCGAAAGGGAGACCTAGGCAAAAGTTAGAGCAATTGAAAAAATTGGAAAATATAAAAAATTAAAAAATAAAAAAAAAAAAACTGAGCTCGCAAGTTGAAAACCTCAAAGGGCGCCTTGGCAAAAATTAGAGCGTAAAAGGAGATGAAATACTCAAGTGAACCTAAGCCTGAACTACGTAAGGCTGATTCCCATCTTTGGATACGTAGGCAGCTTCATCCTGAAGTTCAGCCATAAACTTTTCCCCGATCAGCTTTGTCCATTTGATCATCTCTGTCATCTTTGTCTATTCAACATTCAAGGGTCCGGTTATGATCTCCGGTACAATGTTTTTCAGACTAGGGGCAACTTTCTGTTGCCATGCAGTGCTGCGGTGCTATTCAGACTAGGGGCAACTTTCCAGTTGGAGGATCCGGGGTTGTGTCATCTCAGTGGACAGATTTCAGGCGTGTCCAGTTCTGATCCATATCGAAAATTAGTTTTGAAAAGTTTTGATAAAAGTTGACTTTGTTCAAATTAATCTTTTTACAACTAAGACCATCTCTAGACCAAAACGGAAATTTTCATTACATAACCTTCAAAATTCATTGATTTCAGTACAAAGTCCTCCTGCTCTTGCATATAAATTAAAGTTGCTGTTTATTACATTCATAAGGAAAACTTGAAAGTACTAATAAAGCAATAAATCCGTGGCATAGCCAAGTCAGGTGTTCCTACGCCCCCTCCCAGAGCTGGTCGAAACCCTCAGTGCCAAGCTGGGCCCGATCTGTGCCTCCTCATTTAAGCCAATCTATGCATTCATCAGACAAAGTACAACTAAAAGTAGGAGCAGGGGCCAGGAGTTCTCTTAGTCCTCCACGCTGCGGCCTGCCGAGCAAGTTGCGCACCTCGAAACGGAAAGGCAGCCGGATATTCTATCCCCTCTGCGGGGCAAATTTGGTCTGGCCAAACTGGCGCTGGAACCGAAATGGGAAATAGAATACGTAGTGGGTCAAGCCAATCAACTGAATCCCAATCTGTCGGGACATGCAGTAGCCCATTGCCGGTAGATTGAGCCAAGGGCACCGCCAAGCAACGCGGTCTGCGGACAGGCTGCACATGCAATCAAACCACCATCCCTCGTCAAGGGCATTGACTAGACGTTGCCTGAAGAAGTAACCGCGAGCTGAGTATGCTGGGCAAGAGTCCCCAACCTTGGTAACTATCCATCAACCACACCTGCGAAGGGATGAAAAATGAGAGATCAAAGAATAGAGAGATGTACGATGAGAGAAAAGTGAGAAAAGGGTTTTGTGAGAAAACGAGTTGAGGGGACCGAGCGGCGTGAGAGTATTAACATGTGAGATTGGTGGGAAACATTACTGCAACAGTAGTGGACTACCCACCAAAATCTGGTCGTCTCTCGATTGATAAAAAGGCGTCTAAGCCCATCAACGTCTCTGCTAGAGTCATGGCAATGCAGCTCTTGCCCTCCTTTAAGCCTAGGGCAAACCTCGATCAATTGGACGCTAGATCCCCCGGAGCTAAGGAAACAGAAAATAAGATAGCATGCCACAAACAGAGGGCATGTCGCCGGAAGCCTTGCCAATGATGGTCGCCGCGTCACCGGTATCCGAAACCGATGAATCAAACTCGGAATATCTAGCAATCTGTTCACAAATCAGAGATCGAGCGTCATACATAGTGAGTCCACACATTCGCCCTAAGGTCTAAACATGACCAAAGTTAAGCTGGGGTAAGATCTCCTCGTCACGCTCGAATTCCATTAAAGTTAAAATCTTCGAAGTAGGGCATATCTTCTGCCCGCTAAAGCTAAAGACATGAGTCACCGGGTTCCAAACCTCGCTGCGGCATGAAGAAACGGAAAGTACAGTGGAGAGCGATCAGAGTGATAGTGCATTTATGCCGAAACCCCAAGAAATTCAGCTTTTCCGAAGCCATCCAAGTGTTTAATCCAGGACGAGAGATTCTGGGCAAGAAATCCCTTCCATTTCGATCAAATCAGTGTTGAATTGAGTAGGAACTATGAAGCTAAGGCCTTTTGTTAGGGGATAAGATTGAGATGAGGACAGGTGTCAACATTCTGGTGATTCTTTTCATTCACGGGCCGGCCGGCCAAATATAGTGCCGACCGATCACCACTTTTGGTCGGTGACAGTTATCATGGCAGATTGGCCTCCACCCTTGGCCTGTGGTTTCCTCCTTGTTCTAGAACTATTATGCTGAGAATTTGGGGAATGCCACCACTTCCAAGGCCCTCCGATTGATGGATTTTGCGGCGTCCACACCCATTTTGCTTATCAAGTTGTTATAAATTTGCTTATCGAGTTGTATTTCACTCTTTTCAAGTCTTCGTTGCTTGTCGAGCTGTACTCGCACGTGGCTAGCTTATTGAGTTTCCTTGCTTTGCTTGTCGAGTTGTAAGTCAGTTCACTACCTGAATTATTATTTGATGTGAATGCTCAAATTTCAAACCGAGTTTCAATTTTAATTCACATTGTTATGTGATACCATGTGATGCGATGCTTAGGAAGCACAAATGTAAACATTATTTTTGATTTAAAATGGTTGTTTCATTTCCCTCAGTTGTTTTGCAAAATACACATTTTTGAAAAGGTTAAAACCTACTTAAGGCAGTGCAATGTGTTCAATAATACTAGTAAAAAGGAAGTAAAGCAAAAAGAAGATCAGGGCAGCAAAGTATCGGGAATTGATACTGGTAAACCTCCCCTTGTGGTCAATGCACCTCCCGCACCCTTGTTCGGGTCAGCTATGTGGTTTTAGCGCCTTCATTACTCGAGACAGTGCAAGAAAGTACACTTTCGGAACATTAGTAGGCCTTCGAGTTTGAACCTCAAGCCGTTGTCTTCTATGAGCATGCCGGTACGCGCAAGAGAAACGTCCCTTCCCATATCCTTTTCGTATATTGTGAATTCCACAAATCACTTCAATTATAACCATGTTACAGTGCTCTTGGCATTTCAACATCATGAATAACTAGTCCTTACCATATTTCAATGTTTCTATACACATTGCAATCGTGTCGCTGTATGCTTTACTTACATGTGTTCAAGTTCCTTTTATACACATTGCATGCACGTTGTCGCATTATGCTTTACTTACATGTGTCAAATTCCTTTTTATACACATTGCATGCGTTGTTGCGTTATGCTTTACTACATGTGTTCATGTTCCTTTTATACACATGCATGCATTGTCGCGTTATGCTTTACTTACATGTGTTCAAGTTCCTTTTTATACGCATTGCTTGCGTTTAGACCACATGCTTTACTTACATTGTGTTCAATTTCAAGTTTCTATACACATGCATGCGTTGTCGCGTTATGCTTTACTTACATGTGTTCAAGTTCCTTTTATCCAACATTGCATGCGTTGTCGCGTTATGCTTTACTTACCATGTGTTTCAAATTCCTTTTTATACACATTGCATGCGTCTGTTTGCGTTATGCTTTACTTACATGTGTTCATGTTCCTTTATTACACATGCATGCATTGTCGCGTTATGCTTTACTTACATGTGTTCAAGTTCCTTTTATACACATTGCATGCGTTGTTGCGTTATGCTTTACTTCCATGTTGTTCAAGTTCCTTTTATACACATTGCATGCGTTGTTGCGTTTATGCTTTACTTACATGTGTTCAAGTTCCTTTTATACACATTGCATGCGTTGTTGCGTTATGCTTTACTTACATGTGTTCAATTTCAAGTTTCTATACACATTGCTTGCGTTAAACCGCATGCTTTACTTACATGTGTTCAAAATTTCTCCATACACATTTGTGCACGTTGTCACGTGTTCGTTACTTACATTATGTTTGTGCTTTTTCACAGCATTGTTATGCGTCCCACTCAACTTGCGTTTGTCACGCACTTTCGATTGCATGTTATTGCATATTGCTAACAATATCTGTACCTGTTAAGCTTTCTTTCTTTCAGGCACGATATTTGTATGTACGGTTCATTTGAATCTCTCTTCTGCTGGGATGCCCCAATTAGCCTCTGTTTAGCAGTTTATTCTTGGAAAGCGCGCTGAGCCCCGCAAGACTGCTGATTCCTGATTTTGCTGCAACAGAGAGCAGGAAAGGGGCATAGCAATGATCCACAAAGAGGTTGAGGTGTACGTGGACGACATGATTGTCAAGTCCAAAGAAAGAGAAGGCCACTACACCGCCTTGCAAAAGTTCTTCCAAAGGAATTTCGGTTGCGGCTAAATCCTCAGAAATGTACTTTCGGTGTCACAGCGGGGAAAATGTTGGGGTTTCTGATTACACAGAGGGGCATCGAGGTCGACCCTTCAAAGATTAAGGCCATCTTAGAAATGCCACCACCAAGGACTGAAAAGGAGGTGCGAGGCTTTCTGGGTAAAGTGCAATTCATAAGACGGTTTATCTCAAAATTAACCTTGACTTGTGAACCACTTTTTGGTCTCCTGAAGAAAGGAAAGAAATTCCAATGGGACGGCCGATGCCAAGCCGCTTTTGAACAGATCAAGGAATACTTACAAAACCCGCCTATGTTGTCACCACCAGAGCCGAGGAGACCATTGATATTGTATCTTTCAGTAACCGAGACCATAATGGGCTGCATGCTCGCGCAAGAATCAGAGGACAAAGTGGAGAGAGCCATCTATTATCTGAGCAAGAAAATGCTAGAGTATGAGACTCGCTACACACCGTTGGAGAAGGCTTGCTTAGCTTTGGTATGGGCTGCCAAGAAGCTGCGGCACTACCTGTTAGCTCACTCCGTAATGTTGGTTTCACGACTCGATCCCATCAAATATCTTTTCGAGAAACCAGCACTTACAGGTAGGCTAGCTCGTTGGTTGCTGTTGCTTTCCGAATTCGATCTAAAATATGTGACGCGCAAGTCAGTTAAGGGAAGAGCAGTGGCAGAGTTCTTAGCCGATCATCCAGTGGAAGGGGGTGAAGCAGTTGAGTACTTGTTCCCAGATGAGGCCATTCTGCATATCGACGACGAGTTTTGGACGATGTATTTTGACGGAGCGTCCAACCAGTACGGGTATGGGATAGGGGTGTTGCTAATAGCACCAGAAAACTCCCGTATCCCTCTAGCATTCAAACTCCGATTCAAAGTCTCGAACAACGAAGCAGAATATGAGGCATGCATTGCCGGTCTAGAAGCAGCCCTGGAACTAGGGGCAAGACGGTTGGACGTCATCGGGGACTCAAACCTTGTTGTGTCTCAAGCAAAAGGAGACTGGAAAGTCAAAGAAGAAAAGATGATGATGTATCACCAGACCCTGGACTTGTTAATTCCTCGGTTTGAAAAGCTAAATTTTGCTCATCTACTAAGAGAGAACAACAGGTTCGTAGATTCTTTAGCAACTCTATCTTCCATGATAGAGATCGCGTCCGGAGTCCGGATGCGTCCCGTCATCATTGACCAGAAATTTGCGCCAGCATACGAGTCAATTGCTGCCATAGATAAGGTTCAAGACGAAAACCCCTGGTATTACGACATTTGGAGTTTCTTGGAGAAGGAAGCATACCCGCCAGGGGTAAATGCCAAGGATAAAAGGGCAATCAGAAGAATGGCCATTCAGTTCATCATCTGTGGGGGTAAGCTGTATAAGAGAGGTCATCTGGGAATGCATAAGCTGTGTGTTGAAGCCGAGGAATCAAAGTGCCTGATGGAGGCCATCCACGGAGGAGAATGCGGGGCACATATGAATTGGGTAATGCTAGCGCGGAAGATCCTCGGACAGGGTTACTACTGGTCCACCATGGAGGAGGATTGTATCGGTTTTGTTCGGCGATGCCACAAGTGTCAGATCCATGCGAATCGCATGAACATTCCGCCATCGAAGCTGTACAATATGACTTCGCCATGGCCATTTTCAGTTTGGGGAATCGATGTGATCGGGGCTGTTACTCCGAAGGGGTCGAATGGGCACGAGTTCATCTTGGTCGCGATAGATTACTTTACGAAGTGAGTCGAGGCCCAATCTTATGCGGTGTTGAAGGCTTCACATGTTGCGAAATTCATCAGAAACAACATCATCTGCCGTTATGGGGTCCCAAACGAGATTATTTCAGACAATGGTTCCCATTTCAAGAAGGAGGTAATTGATTTGTTAAAGAAATACAATGTGGCTTTCCATAAGTCATCCACATACCGGCCGCAGACCAACGGACCAGTTGAGGCCGCCAACAAGAACATCAAGCACATACTGCAGAAGATGGTGGAAACCTACCGGGATTGGCCAGATAAGCTGCCGTTTGCTCTGTGGGGTTATAGGACTTCAATTAGAACTTCTACCGGAGCGGCTCCGTATTCATTGGTTTATGGGATGGAGGCCGTTCTACTTATCGAAATTGAGGTTTCGTCATTGCGAGTATTGGCTGAGTGTCAAATAGCTGATGCAGATTGGCAGCAGAGCAGGTTTGAGAAACTCATGCTCTTTGATGAGAGAAGACTGAAAGCACTGTACCATGTTCAAGGTTATCAGCGCAGAATTGCCTGGGCTTTCAACAAGAAAGTCAAGTCCAGGAATCTAAAGGAAGGAGATTTGGTGCTCAAGGACAACCGAGCTCCCATCCACGACCCAAGGGGCAAGTTCAGACCCAATTGGACTGGTCCCTACATCATCAAAGCTATCTGGTCAGGTGGAGCTATGGTTCTGATGGATCTAGATGGCCTAGAGTTCTCCCAACCGATCAACATGGACAAGTTGAAGAAATATTATCCCTGAGAGGCTCGCTAAGCCGAAACCCGAAAGGGAGACCTAGGCAAAAGTTAGAGCATTGAAAAAATTGGAAAATATAAAAAATAAAAAATAAATAAAAAAAAAAAACTGAGCTCGCAAGGTTGAAAACCCTCAAAGGGCGGCCTTGGCAAAAATTAGAGCGTAAAAGGAGAGTGAAAATACTCAAGTGAACCTAAGCCTGAACTACGTAAGGCTTGATTCCCATCTTTGGGATACGTAGGCAGCTTCATCCTGAAGTTCAGCCATAAACTTTTCCCCGATCAGCTTTGTCCATTTGATCATCTCTGTCATCTTTGTCTATTCAACATTCAAGAGTCCGGTTATGATCTCCGGTACAATGTTTTTCAGACTAGGGGCAACTTTCTGTTGCCATGCAGTGCTGCGGTGCTATTCAGACTAGGGGCAACTTTCCAGTTGGAGGGATCCGGGGTTGTGCATCTCAGTGACAGATTTCAGGCGTGTCCAGTTCTGATCCATATCGAAAATAGTTTTGAAAAGTTTTGATAAAAGTTGACTTTGTTCAAATTAATCTTTTTACAACTAAGACCATCTCTAGACCAAAACGGGAAATTTTCATTACCATAACCTTCAAAATTCATTGATTTCAGTACAAAGTCCTCCTGCTCTTGCATATAAATTAAAGTTGCTGTTTATTACATTCATAAGGAAAACTTGAAAGTACTAATAAAGCAATAAATCCGTGGCATAGCCAAGTCAGGTGTTCCTACGCCCCCTCCCAGAGCTGGTCGAAACCCTCAGTGCCAAGCTGGGCCCGATCTGTGCCTCCTCATTAAGCCAATCTATGCATTCATCAGACAAAGTACAACTAAAAGTAGGAGCAGGGGCCAGGAGTTCTCTAGTCCTCCACGCTGCGGCCTGCCGAGCAAGTTGCGCACCTCGAAACGGAAAGGCAGCCGGATATTCTATCCCCTCTGCGGGGCAAATTTGGTCGTGGCCAAACTGGCGCTGGAACCGAAATGGGAAATAGAATACGTAGTGGGTCAAGCCAATCAACTGAATCCCAATCTGTCGGGACATGCAGTAGCCCATTGCCGGTAGATTGAGCCAAGGGCACCGCCAAGCAACGCGGTCTGCGGACAGGCTGCACATGCAATCAAACCACCATCCCTCGTCAAGGGCATTGACTAGACGTTGCCTGAAGAAGTAACCGCGAGCTGAGTATGCTGGGCAAGAGTCCCCAACCTGTAACTTATCCATCAACCACACCTGCGAAGGGATGAAAAATGAGAGATCAAAGAATAGAGAGATGTACGATGAGAGAAAAGTGAGAAAAGGGTTTTGTGAGAAAACGAGTTTGAGGGCCGAGCGGCGTGAGTAGTATACATGTGAGATTGGGTGGGAAACATTACCTGCAACAGTAGTGGACTACCCACAAATCTGGTCGTCTCTCGATGATAAAAGGCGTCTAAGCCCATCAACGTCTCTGCTAGAGTCATGGCAATGCAGCTCTTGCCCTCCTTTAAGCCTAGGGCAACCTCGATCAATTGGACGCTAGATCCCCCGGAGCCTAAGGAAAACAGAAAATAAGATAGCATGCACAAACAGAGGGCATGTCGCCGGAAGCCTTGCCAATGATGGTCGCCGCGGTCACCGGTATCCGAAAACCGATGAATCAAACTCGGAATATCTAGCAATCTGTCACAAATCAGAGATCGAGCGTCATACATAGTGAGTCCACACATTCGCCCTAAGGTCTAAACATGACCAAAGTTAAGCTGGGGTAAGATCTCCTCGTCACGCTCGAATTCCATTAAAGCTTGAAAATCTTCGAAGGTAGGGCATATCTCTTGCCCGCTAAAGCTAAAGACATGAGTCACCGGGTTCCAAAACCTCGCTGCGGCATGAAGAAACGGAAAGTACAGTGGAGAGCGACTCAGAGTGAATAGTGCATTTATGCCGAAACCCCAGAAATTCAGCTTTTCCGAGCCATCCAAGTTGTTAATCCAGGACGAGAGATTCTGGGCAAGAAATCCCTCCATTTCGATCAAATCAGTGTTGAATTGAGTAGAACTATGAAGCTAAGGCCTTTTGTAGGGGATAAGATTGAGTGGAGGACAGGTGTCAACATTCTGGTGATTCTTTCATTCACGGCCGGCCGGCCAAATATAGTGCCGACCGATCACCACTTTTGGTCGGTGACAAGTTATCATGGCAGATGGCCTCCACCCTTGGCCGGTGGTCTTCCTCCTTGTTCTATGAACTATTTATGCTGAGAATTTGGGGAATGCCACCACTTCCAAGGCCCTCCGATGATGGATTTTGCGGCGTCACACCCATTTGCTTATCAAGTTGTTATAAATTTGCTTATCGAGTTGTATTTCACTCTTTTCAAGTCTTCGTTGCTTGTCGAGCTGTACTCGCACGTGGCTAGCTTATTGAGTTTCCTTGCTTTGCTTGTCGAGTTGTAAGTCAGTTCACTACCTGATTATTATGATGTGAATGCTCAAATTTCAAACCGAGTTCAATTTAATTCACATTGTTATGTGATACCATGTGATGCGATGCTTAGGAAGCACAAATGTAACATTATTTTGATTAAAATGGTTGTTTCATTTCCCTCATGTGTTTTGCAAAATACACATTTTTGAAAAGGTAAAACCTACTTAAGGCAGTGCAATGTGTTCAAACTACTAGTAAAAAGGAAAGTAAAGCAAAAAGAAGATCAGGGCAGCAAAGTATCGGAATTGATACTGGTAACCTCCCCTTGTGGTCAATGCACCTCCCGCACCCTTGTTCGGGTCAGCTATGTGGTTTAGCGCCTTCATTACTCGAGACAGTGCAAGAAAGTACACTTTCGGAACATTAGTAGGCCTTCGAGTTGACCTCAAGCCGTGTCTTCTATGAGCGATGCTCGGTACGCGCAAGAAACGTCCCTTCCCATATCCTTTTCGTATATTGTGAATTCCACAAATCACTTCAATTATACCATGTTACAGTGCTTGGCATTTCAACATCATGAATAACTAGTCCTTACCATATTTCAAGTTTCTATACACATTGCATGCGTTGTCCGCATGCTTCACTTACATGTGTTCAATTTCAAGTTCCTTACTATACACATTGCTTGCGTAGACCGCATGCTTCACTTACATGTGTTCAATTTCAAGTTCCTTACTATACACATTGCTTGCGTAGACCGCATGCTTCACTTACATGTGTTCAATTTCAAGTTCCTTACTATACACATTGCTTGCGTAGACCGCATGCTTCACTTACATGTGTTCAATTTCAAGTTCCTTACTATACACATTGCTTGCGTAGACCGCATGCTTCACTTACATGTGTTCAATTTCAAGTTCCTTACTATACACATTGCTTGCGTAGACCGCATGCTTCACTTACATGTGTTCAATTTCAAGTTCCTTACTATACACATTGCTTGCGTAGACCGCATGCTTCACTTACATGTGTTCAATTTCAAGTTCCTTACTATACACATTGCTTGCGTAGACCGCATGCTTCACTTACATGTGTTCAATTTCAAGTTCCTTACTATACACATTGCTTGCGTAGACCGCATGCTTCACTTACATGTGTTCAATTTCAAGTTCCTTACTATACACATTGCTTGCGTAGACCGCATGCTTCACTTACATGTGTTCAATTTCAAGTTCCTTACTATACACATTGCTTGCGTAGACCGCATGCTTCACTTACATGTGTTCAATTTCAAGTTCCTTACTATACACATTGCTTGCGTAGACCGCATGCTTCACTAAGTGTGCTTGGAAGTTGCCTTTATGTGCCTAAGTATTGGACCTTGCATGCATGCCTATTTCAGGCACGATATTGTATGTACGGTTCATTTGAGGCTGGTGCAACTAGACGAACCGCGCAGGTATTGTATTCTCCGAGTGAGACGTATCGAGAATTGCATAATTCTCTTACATCCTTTCTGCATTGTAGTGTAGTTTGGTGTATGCTAGCTTAAAACTGTCGCATGTTATGCTTCGTTACAGCTTTCTTTACATGATCATAAGTTATGTTCAGCTTTGTACATTGTCTTGCATTTTGCCCCTGCCTTCTGGCGCATATCTTGTCTGTCTTGCATGTTTGTCTAAGTCTTCGGCCTTGTCAAAAATAGGTCGTCTCTGGGCTTTGGCATTCACTCCCGTCATTGTTATGACTTTCGAGTTCTGTCAAAGAGGGGCAATTGTAGACACCCCATTTTTGACCGTCCTCAAGACTTGGACGTCACCGCGTGAACACTCGGTGATCATCCATGTTTGTGGTCGTCTTGAGTTCCCGGAGGCCTCGGCTGCACGCCTTGCCTCAGAATCTCTCGACTCAACTGCTTTGTGTCTGGTTTTGCACCAAGAGCTTGTGGATGTGTTCCTGAGGACAGGGGGAGCCTGTCGACCAAGTCTCCTGCCCACCGGCCACCTTGATTTTCAATCGGCCAAATGTGATGGCCGGCCAAATGTGGTTTTCAACAGATATTTCTTTAGACAGTTGGCAACTGTCATTCCAGGCCATACCCCATCCCATGCCTGGACGTGGGAGCTCTGAGGAGCTACAGATTGATATATTTCTATATCAATCAAGCTTCTTAACAAGAAAGAGACACAAGGAGAGAAGAGAAGAGAAGAGAGATACAACTTGGAGAAAGAAGAATTTTCCTCTCTAAAAATTTCTCAGCTCTCCCTCCTTATCTCTCTCTCCCAAACCCTTCAAATCCTAAGGTTCTTGCACCCTTTACACTACACCTCCAAGCCTACGACCTCCATACTCCATTCCACCAACTTGGGGCTGATTTCCAGAGGCTAGAAGCTCATTTCCTTGGATCAAAAGTTGTTGTGTTGTTGTTCTACAAGGGTAAGCTCCTATGTTCCCCTTTTTTGCACTATTTTGCTCTATGTTTTAGCTCCTTTTGCTTACATTTTTGGGCTCCAACCCAAACTATAAATAGTCTTCTTTTCATCTAACCTTCATGTTTGATCAAGGACTTTTCTTTGTTTGAGGTCTCCTCCTCACCCTTCGTGTTTAATCTCTCTTTTAGGGCTTATCTCGCATGGTATTTTAGCCCTATTTTTGGGCATTTTTGGGCTTCGAGCCAAACTTTGAAGTGCCTTATTTTGAGCCCCTCTTCAACTTTGTTGAAGGGCTCTTCACTGTCTGGAGCCAGCTGCTGTCCCTTGTCTGTAATCTCTCTTTTAGGGCCATTTTTGCATAATAGATTAGCCCTATTTGTGTTCACTTTTGAGATTTGTTATGAACTGGAAAAAGTCTCCTTTTGGCATCATATTCATGTTTGATTAAGGGTATTTTCTTGTTTGAGGTCATATGCTTCCTTGTATGCTTGATTGTCCCTTATTTTGAGCCTTACACCTAAGCTCTTGTTGCATGCTTGGTTTGACCTTCTAGCCACAGAAATCCAGTGGATTTTTAATAGCTAGCACACTATTTTGAGCCTCCAAATCAGAGGGGGGTGACCCCCTCTCTCCTTGACTTGTTTGGTGGTCATTTTGGCCTTCCAAAAAGACCCTATCTTGCATGCTTTGAAGCCACTTTCCAGGGTCAATTTGGTGAGTTTTGGGACTACCATATTTGATTTTCAGAGTTGATTTGGCTATGCTAAGTGTCCATCTTGTATGTGCTTAAGAATCCCTCGCATAGCTCTCTAAAGGAGCTCATCATTTTTGCATGTGTTGGCTTCATTTCAGTGGTTATTTGGGCCTATTTTCACATGTTTTGTTCACTGATTTTTGCTGGTTTGGTGAGATTCCATATGCTTCACACACTTGCCATGTAAACCATGTTTGCTAGTCAAAGTTGCATGCTGCTTTAGTCCATCTTACTAGCACTTTTTGGCCATGCTTTGAACTAGAAATGTTCATATTTTGGGACTTTCTTGGCTCTGTCTTCACGCTTCATGATCAAATAATGCATGCTTTGTATAGCTATAAGTCAATTTGTGTGCCTAGTTTCGAGTTGCGGGTTTCATCTCATGCATCGGGTGCCATTTTTTCATGTTTTGGGGCTGTTTAGCATCATACTTCAGTGCTGAAATTTGCGTGTTCATATGCCATGTTTCATCATTTTCCATGCTTAGTTAGAGTTGCGTGTTGTATCTTAGGATCGGTCCATGCGTTGGACATGTTTGCGTGCATTTCGGTTGCCTCATTTCCATCTTATTGGCCACTAATGTGAGTGTGGCTGAGGTCCACTCACATTGGTATAAGTCCATCCTGCATTGTGTATGCCATGTTTCAATGCATTGTACATGTTATGTTGTTAGCATTGTGTGTGCCATGTAGTTGCATTGCATGTTCGTATGTTTGTTTGCATGCTTAGGTCGCATGTGCATCATTGTGCATTCCCTTGCCTCTTGATCAACCATGATAGGGGTTGGGGCCCTTTGATGTGTTTTGTGCTTGCATTTCATTTGATATCAAAGTTGCACACTTGGCTTTTGGGCCATCATGCATTGAAGTACGTGATTGATGGCCCGAGGGTCGAAGGCCATGCTCCCTTGAGTCCATTGCATGATAGGGAGAATGGCCATGCATACATTGCTTTGAATTTCCTTGCCATGCACTGTCTTCCCTCTGCTGCTGTCAAAAACAGGTTCTGCAAGAATATTTGGCCGGCCGGCCACCTATACTGCCGACCGGCCATTCATTATTTGCCGATGGATTTAAAAATGGTCGATAACCATCCGGACATGGCCGGTGGAAATTCCACTTGGTCGGTGATGCTCCCCAGTGTCCAGAGAGTGCACCTTGGGAGTTGCACAATTTTCGGAGGAGCAAGACAATGTAAACAGAGGCAACAGTGGCATGGTACGGATTTTTGGGCAAGACGAGTCAAGCATGCATCATCCACGTATTTCGAGGCAGGGGCTGTGGCCACTTTAATTCTTTGTTTAAATTGTTAATTAATTGGAACTTCTGTAATAATTAATTTAGCACTATTCATTCGGACTGTAATATTTATTCAGACCCTCCGAGCGAGGGCAATTGTGTAATAAGTGTGCGTGAGTGTGTGTATGTCTTCCAACTCCACGTCTTTCTTCCCTTTTATTTATCCGCTTATGATGGTAGACTAGGGCATATTTAAATTAGCATACCTTATGCTATGCATGCGTGCATTCATACATTTGTCTTGCATGCACCGGGCTCGGTGCATCATTCTAACTGCATTTGTATTTCAATTCCAAATTGAATACGTGATTAGTTGTAGCATTTCACATGTCATTGTAGATTAGCCGAGTCTATCTTAGCCGCATTTTGCATGTGTTGCATTAGCCATCTTAACATAAACTAGGACCATGCATATGATTACTAACTAGTTTTTGTTTTGGCTCGGAGTACTCGGTAAGCATTTATGCTTTAGCATACCGCATACGTGTGAGTGTTGCCACAATAGCATGATTACCATGAGGCTAGCTGCTTATATGATATAACTGCTTGAATGCCTGTGGATGGAGGTTGAATTAACTAAATTGGGATAATGCATTAAAACTGTGAGTTTTAAGCCCACTAGATAGTGGCAAAACCATCTTTTCTAAAGCCCACTTGAGGGTGGCAAAACCTGCATTTTAGCCTACTTGCGAGTAGCAAACCATTTTCAAAACATGCATGAAATGTTTTGCTTCAATTTAGGAAATTTGATCTATACTTGTTTGCTGTGTGCATAACATAGTAATTCTAGGCTAAAAACCAGAATAAGAACACATAAACGTTTTCAAAAACAGATATCACGGTTAGTAGAGGCCGATCTTCGCATCGGGCGAGAGGGGGTGCTCATAGCTGACTTTCTCCAATCGTACCTGTAGACACCCCATTTTTGACCGTCCTTAAGACTTGGACGTCATCGTTTGAACACTCGATGATTACCCTTGTTTGTGTTCGTCTTGAGTTCTCGGAGGTTTCGGCTACGCGCCTTACCTCGAAACCTCTCGACTTGTCTGTTTTGTGTCTGGTTTTGCACCAAACACTTGTGTTTTTCCTTGGAGGGGCAGGGAATACCTTGTGAGGCATCCCCACACATCACCGGCCATGGCCAGAAGCCACCGGCTGCTGTTTTGTTGACATCGGCAATGTATATTGCCGGCCGGCATTCTTTGTTGCCAGTCGGCAACCCATTTTGTCAAGATGGCAATTTTGAGCAGCCGACTACTGTTCATCTGCTTTTGCAGATATTTTAATACAGCTGTATGGCATTTTATTCCCCTCCATACACGTGTATGGAGGGATGGCCTTCTTGTTAGCTTACCTTGTAAGCTTTACAAGATTGGCTCCTCTATAAGAGGAGCCCTCCCCTCTTGGCTTTAGGGTTAGACATTTTAGAGAGAAAAACATTGTTAGAAGCTCTGGTTCTAGGGTTAGAACTTATATACATTCTATCTCTATATCTCTCTCTCTTGAGTGTTCTAGGTGTATTTGTTCATAGTATTGCACACAAACACCTACTATTACACCTTCCCTTGGCTATTGAGGTTCTAAGGGATTGTTTTCAGAGTTTTGGAGCTGGTTTGGAGCTTAAGAAGCTGCTGGAGCTTCATTTGTGAAAGAGGTCTTCAAGGGTAACAATCTTGCCCCTTTATTCCCCATTCTTGCATACTATTTTTGCCTATCTTAGAACTTTTTTTGAGCTTAGTATATAATATAAAAAAGTTCTGTTTTTGGGCCCTCTAAATAGTTTGTTTAGAGTGTTTTGTGGTTTGGAGGTGTTTGACCCCTCTTAGGCCTTGAGACGCCCCATTTTGTGCTATTTTGAGTGAGCTCCGGGACCTTGTTGTTTGGGCCTCCTCACCACTGAAATCTTGAGGGATTTCAGAGGTGAGGATGGTGCCTTGAGGTCCTAGGGAGGAGAGGGCCACCCCCTCTCCTTGTTGTCCTTGAAAGGTCCCATTTTTGGCCTCTTGAGGGTGAGCTCCGGGACCTTGGTGTTTGGGCCTCCTCACCACTGAAATCTTGAGAGATTTCAATGGTAAGGATGGTGCCTTAAAGTCCCAAGAAGGAGAGGGTCACCCCCTCTCCTTGTTGTCCTTGAAAAAGACCATTTTTGGCCTCTTGAGGGAGCACCTAGCTA
>NW_021025760.1:1352315-1451887 GCF_004153795.1 Camellia sinensis
TTTTTATGTTCTTCCCGTATTTTAGCCTACTTGCGAGTAGCAAATTCCAAAGTGTTTTTCAAGACAAACGGATATGCAATGCTTATTTCCAAATTAGGCAATCTAGTCTATACTTGTGCGCCGTGCGCATAACATAGTAATTCTAGGCTAATAAATGGAATAAGAACACATAACGTTTTCAAAAACGGATATCATGTTTAGTAGAGGCCGATCTTTGGATCGGGCGAGAGGGGGTGCTCATAGCTGACCTTCCCCGATCGTACCCAAGTTCCCGAGCCGAGGCAACTTTGGTGATGATAGACACGTGGCCTCTGGCACCGAGTCAGGGTTTCCTAAATTCCCCCAAAATAAAATATTTAGGTGGCGACTCTGTATCTGGCAAAGCAGTCCATGTTTGGCACTTCTTTTCAAAAAATCTGTTTCTCAAAATGATTTGCCGGATTTGGACTCTTTGGTTCAGATTAAGAACCGTGACACAAATCGAGTCCGAACTGTAGCGGGACCCCACGCGGGCGTGTCTACAGTACCCAAGCTCCCGAGCCGAGGCAACTTTGGTGATGACGGACACGTGGCCTTTGGCACTGAGTCAGGGTTTCCTAAATTTCCCATAAAAAATATGTAGGTGGCGACTCTGTATCTGGCAAAGCAGTCCATGTTTGGCACTTCTTTTCTAAAAATCCGTTTTTCTCAAAACGATTTGCCAGATTTGGACTCTTTGGTTCAGATTAAGAACCGTGACAATTTTGAGAGTCCTGAACTATACTAGACCCACAAAACGAACAGAACGAGGGGGCTCGTCCTCCCGGGGCGTTCGGGGACGTCTACAATGTGCTAGTGAACGGTTACGTAGGATGATGTAAAATCATGAAACGAGATTAATAAGTAAATTAATAAATTAATTTGACGATAAAATAATTGCGTAGCTTTGCGAGTTAGCTGAATAAATTAATGGAACTGCCCTCGCTCCAGCTAAGGAACAGAAACGCCGAATATCGGTAGTTCATGGATTGGCTAGTGCACATTATCTTTTCGGCGTAAAGCATTGATACAAGGCCGAATAGATTAATTAATCTGCCTTTGCCCTAGTTGATTAATGAATAGGACCGCCGAATATCGAAAGTTCATGGATTGGCTGGGGCACACTATCTTTTCAGCGCAGAGCACTGATACTAGACCGAATAGATCAATTAATCTGCCCTTGCCCCAGCTGATTAATGAACAGGACCGCAAATATCGGAAGTTCATGGATTGGCTGGGGCACACTATCTTTTCGACGTAGAGCATTGATACTAGGCTGAATATATTAATTAATATGGGACTGATACTAGGCCAAATAGATCAATTAATCAATCCTTGCCCCAACTGATTAATGAACAAAACCGCCGAATATCAGAAGTTCATGGATTGGCTGGGGCACACTATCTTTTCGGCGCAGGGCACTGATACTAGGCCTAATAGATCAATTAATTTTCCCTTGCCCCAGCTGATTAATGAAACTGCCCTTGCCCCAGCTAACGAATAGAAACACCAAACATCGGTTGTTCATGGCGCAGAGCATTGAAGAGATCGCTTTGGGAACGCTGCACCGGTGATTAATAAGAGGGGTGGGGGTTGCGTGTGCGTAGGTTCTATTTTTGTGTTCAAACTCAACAGATTACAATAGGGAAATGAGCATTGCGTCGAACTAGGCTGGACAAATTTGGATGTCAAGAAGACTATTCTTCAACAGCAGAGGGGCGGGTATGACACTGGCTGAGCTGGATTTAGCAATGAATCGAGGTGGCGAACCTTTGCGAACGGGAAGTAGGACGTCAGGGGAGCGCGAGAGGCATCACTCTCCGCATCGTCGAAGTAGGCCACCCAGGAAGGAGAGGCAACAACGGGGGAACTCCCCTTGTTCGCGAAGTGAAATCAGTGGGCCACCGCGCCCATTGAGTTTTTTGGTCTTCATTGGGAACAAACCGATGACGGAAGCGGATTCGATTATCCGTAATCCAAATGTGGCAGTTGAATTTGCTCGACAGATTTTTCCGCTAGAAGTCCAGCAGTCGATGATCAGCCGGCCTGATTTTGAAGGTAACTGAGGAGGGGACTGTCAAGATGCAATCCCATCTTAAAGGCTGTAATGGCCATGAAGTCATTGCAGACATCATCCACCAAATTGAAGTATTCCCTATAGTCTGCCGAATATTCACGCAGTGTGTCTTCTGGTTGAATTTGCATTGCCCAGAGAGAATCGGCTTGCTTTGGCTGGACCTCATTAGTGATGAATCTTGCCCTGAAGGATTTTTAGAGTTGGTGGAAGTTCTTAATCGATGCCGACTCCAATTTGTAATACCATCTGACGACCAGTGGTCCCAGACTGCTCAGAAATATTCGACACATGAAGGCTTCATCGTCAGCATAAAGTGTCATGGCTTGTTTATAATGACAAATATGATTAGTGGGGTCCGATTTTCCGTCGTACAGGGTGAATGATGGCGCTTTGAACTTCTTGGGTAGCACTGCTCTTGTGATTCGTCACACAAAAAGGTCATGCTTGTCTTCCTCATCTGAATCATTTTTCCTCCCTCGCTTATGCCATGCATATGGACTTCCTTCGGATGAGCTGGAGACATCGACCCGTCCCTTCTTTCTAGATTCCGGAGATGATAAGTCAAAGTCACTGCCACTATCGTATCTCCAAAGCTGATGTCATCGACCATCCTTCTTTCCCGAAGGTCGACCCCGATCTTAGCACGCAACCTGTTGAGATTTTGCCACCTCCAGGGCCAAATCCTATCAGAGGCGCTCATTCTCAAAAATCATGTTTTCTAACCACTATTCGTTTTGTTTAGCTTGATCCATAATCGTTTGCATTATCTCGTGCACTGATGTCGAGGGTGAGGTCTAGGCTGCTGAGTTGAAGTTCAAGGCCCATCGTGCAGCGATATTCTCTGGCTCAATCTGTTTCTTGGAGTGATGTTATCTGTTGGCGTAAGATTGTCAATGACTATTAGAGGATCATTTGTCACGCCCGCCATGGATATGCTTGAGTATTCCCACAGACGGCACCAATTGTGGGAATATGGTTTGGAAATACTCTAGTATCCTGTAGGACGATCCCGATCCTCAGCTTGTCACCTAAAAAAGGATGAACACTTCGGTCGGGGGTACCGGTAATTGTGGGAATATGGTTTGGAAATACTCTAGTATCCTGTAGGACGCTTCTAATCCTTAGCTTGTCACTTGAAAAAGGATGAACACTCTGGTTGGGGTGCCGGTATTAGTATTCCGACGGACAAGTCAATATATACTCTCTCATTTGCTTGTATCATAAGTTAATCTTATCTATTCTCACATACCTCTCTTTAGTTTATGCTCCTCCTATTTATACTCGTCACTAATCTTAGGGGTCGAGCCCACCTTTAATCCAACGTATAATTGCTCACTCGGCCATTATGTCATGGCTATTCACACTCGGCTTCTTTTACAGCAGATTCTATAGCCGATTTAGTTATTCAGCATCAGGATCCCCCTAGGCCGGAGCTGAATAGTATATATGCTAATTTTTCTTTAAATTCACTTGGCTTTCCTACATAAAAATAATATTCGGCTCCCACAAAATTAATTTCAGAAGTAAACTGAGGAAAGATTGAAACATGAAGGGTTAGAGTGAGAAAAAAATAAGCTTTAAAAGCCAAAGTGAAAAAGTAGCCAAACATAAATGTGGCAAAGTGTAATTTATCCATTTGTTTTATTTTTTTTTGGTGGCTAAATCTCGTGTTTTCTAGAAACTTATAGAGGGACAAGGAAAAAGAAAAAAAGAAAAGAAAGGCTAGTAATAGTGTATATAAAATTAGATTTTTTTTTCTTTTTTTTTTTAGAGAACCAGGCAAACTTCCAAATATATTACCCATAAGATATGAGTTTTACAGACTTTGCCAGTTTGTGCGTTGGCTCCACCAGAAACCTATCCACTTTAGTTACAAACAAAAATTGAAATTGTTTACTTAAAGCCAATACATCCTAGACAACCAAATCAACCTCCCAGTCCGGATTTCTTTGTCGCTCAAAACAATCTACCAATATCTGACAATCTGTAAAAATCGAGAGGCAACGAATCTGCATCTTGACAGCCCATTTAATAGCCTCCAAAAGAGTTCTAGCTTCTGCTAATAAAGGAGAATACAATCGAATAGAGCACTTGTTGAGATACCTGCACTTGAGCTTCATCAAAACAAACCCATGCCAGGCCAACTACTTCGGTGCTTTGCTTCCATGCTCCATCCACCACACAAGTAAAGAGCTAAAAATCATTAGATAGTATAGAAGTATTAACACAACATTTATTTGATGAAGAAACATGTAGCTTGGCATTAGCACATTCAGATTTATCATTATCAGCTGTTGCACTTCTATTGTTCCATTTCCATAGAAGTTCAGTAACCAAGTATAAAGTTTGATCTATTGTTAGTTGCTTATGTTCAAACACCTTAAGATTGCGCTTCCTCCACATAGCCCCCATAATAGCAATAGAATGACTTATAATGTCTTCCTCTTGAACACTTCAAACCCATCCCTCTCACCATGTTCTAAAGTCAACAGGATGCCCACAAGTAAAATCCAATCCCAAAACAGTACCCCTCCAAACTCTTTGTAACCAAGGACATTCGAAAAAAGCATGCTCTACTGTCTCATTTACATGCTCGCACCTGACACATCTTATATCGGCCAGCATACCTCTTCATTTAAGTTGCCAACTCACCGAATGAATATTATGAAGACACTTCCAATTAAATAAAATCCATTTCGAATGTATTTTAGTCTTCCACAACTTTTTCCAAATAAAAGAATCAACCACATTCCCTGTATTAGACTTTTCAAATCTTCGCCTAATGGCGACACCCAATAACCTGATTTAACCGAATACATACCATTCTTGTTGTGAATACACACCAACTTGTCAGAGCAAGGAACTAAAGGAATATGAATACCTAAAATGGATGAGACAACATTTTCAGGAAACAGCCATTGAACTAAATTCCAATGCCAACAATTATTCAGAAAGTCTATCAAATGGTTCACTTGCAATGTAGGAAAATATTGTGATAGCCCAACTTCTCTTGCTAGGTTCTCCTGACTGGGAATTCATGAATCCTCAGAAGGATTTATTGATTGCCCATTGCCAACCCTCTATATCAGTCATTCCTTCAACAACTCGCTACCCCAAAGAATACTTTTCCATCCCCATAACCAGTGGCAGAGCCAAAAAAATTAAATTAGAGGGGGCACTTATTAATTACAATATCAAAAAAAATTACAAAAATATTTCACACAAGTTTTTACGATTGATTTCGAGAAACATCAAAAAAATAATGTTATTTGTAATTAGTATATCATGGATAATACAATATATATATGGATATAAGTCTTAAAATAAATTGTATAATTATAAATAAAAAAATTATACAAATTTGATTAAAAATTCAATATGATGGTAATACCACATCATCATTGATATGTGATATCACCAACTAATAGTACATAAACATATAGAGAGTGAACCTCTCATGTCAAATATAACTAATAATCCAATAAATTTCATATTTTTATTGTGATATTACTTATACTTACATGTCAATAATTATGACATCACCGTTACATTCAAAAATTTTCATAGATAATATGGTTTATAGTAGTCTCTTCATTTTCAATTAAAATAACCATTATTATTCTTATAATTTTTAAATTTCATTAACATTTCACTCTAATAATATTTTTGTAATTTTTTTATTTAAAATATTTTCTTTATGTTTGCAAAATTAAAAATAAAATAAAATAAAAATTCCCAAAATCCAGGGGCGGCTCATGACCTCCCTAGGCCTTCAATCCCTCTGCCACTGCCCATGACGCTATCCTATTTCCCCCCAACTTGAAGAAAATTATTACAAAAACTATATTTACCTAAAAGTACTTTAGCAAACAAAGATGTCAGATTAGAAATTAACCGCCAAGCTTGTTTTGCTAATAATGCTTGATTGAAATAACCCAAATCTTTAAAGCCAAGGCCTCCCTCCATCTTAGCTACACACAAACTACCCCATTTTTTCCAACACATCCCTTGTTCTTTATCTGATTTTCGTAAGAAATGACGAATTATAGCCGTTATTTTTTTAATGACTTTACATGGCACTTTAAAGACTGACATGATATATAACGGAACTACTTGTAACGCATGCTTAACCATAATACACCGACTAACAAAATTTAACAAACCATATTTCCACCCCTACAACTTCCTAACAACTTTATCTACCATGGCATTAAATAACATAGTTTTTGACTTACCCGACCAATCCATGGACACCCCCAAGTAGACTCCAAGATTAAGCACCACTTTAAAGTGGAAAATTGACTCCAACATATACCATTCCCTAGCACCAAAATTGGGACTTTGGTACAACTTCGATTTGTTAATGTTAATCCTTAAGCCCGTTTGTTTACAAAACACATTTAACAACCATTGCAAACACCATACTTCCTCCCCCTTAAATTGCATAAATAAAAAGCAATCTTCTGCAAACATCAAATGGGAAATTGGAGGTGAATGCCTACTGATGGCAATACCCTTACAAATACCCTACTGAGCAAAATGAGCCAATCCCTCAGATAATGCTTGCATGACTATTATAAATAAATAAGGCGACAAAAGATCTCCTTGCCTTAATCCAGCTTGTAGAGTAAAAAATTCTAATGGTTGGCCATTTAGAAGGATGGAAAAAGAAACTATTGACACACATTGATGTACCAGCTGGATCCATCTTTCACTAAACCCCATATGACGAAGGATTGAAATTAAGAAGTTCCAATCAACCAGGTCATAAGCCTTATTCATATCCAATTTTAACCCAAAAAACATTTTCTTCCCCTTCTTTCTATGACTGATAAACTCCATCAGCTCATGTGCTAGCAACATATTATCTGAAATGAGACGACCTCTAAGAAAGGGATTTTGGTAAAATTAGATAAAATTACAAAAACATGAAGTAAATTAAAAATATTAGGAATTCAATGAAATATTTCTCAAATTGCAAAATTAATGAAAGCTTTGAAAGTAATTATGAAGAGGTTGAATCTAGAATTTTTAGGACAAACCTTCCCTCTAGCTTCTTTTCTTCCTATTTCTCTGTTGTATATTTGGTTACTGTCGCTAAGAATAGGGCTGAATAAGGAATTCATAAAATTCGCAAACCGAATTGGTCTAGTCTAATCTGGTAAGTCTGGACTGGATTTTTGAATCCGTAATCCAATTATGGATTGAAAAATTGAGTAATTGTTTCCAGCGGATCATTTTCGGATTTCACTTTACGATTCTGGATTGGAACCGATCCAGACTGTATGCAACTTAGATTATATTCACACCATACATCCTTGATACATACTATATCCTATCTCTTATATATCAAACCAAAATCCTAATTTATAACATTTCATTCTCTTCTCTTCTCTTCTCTTTGTGTGCAACAACTGCTTTGTTGTCTATTGTTGTGTCATTTTATAGTTTTAGTTTTGTAATGATGTAATGGTAGATTTAGTTTTAGTTTTTTTTTTTTAAATTTGGTGATAGCTATTGCTATTTGTAACGCCCTGAAAATAATTACAGTAATTCGACCCAACACAATTTAAGCAAAGACAACATAATCGAACTAGTAAACTATCGTTAATCTGAAGTGTTATACAAAAAGTGACACATGCAATATATATTCATAAATAGTTTATCCTGAATCTACAACATGTGTTACAAGTAGTAAAGAGGGATAAAAGCTAAACAGATATTTGTACGCCCTAAAGGCTTACATCTTTCTAAGTCATTGCTTGGTTACAACAAAAATGAGACTAGCTTAATACAAATAAAACCCTTGGCTATACAAAAGAAATACAACAAAAGAAAGCTCTTGCTCCAAGGTCCCTCTAAGCTACGGCCTTGGTGGAGGCATATTACCAACACCTGAAATGGTTTTTCCCAAATAGGGTGAGCCAAATCCCAGTAGGAACAATCTAACACAATAAATGAATCTTAACAAAGATATAGGTACAAGATGCATAGACAATGCATATGATAAAACATTCATATTCTACATGATCACAAAATGCCAACTTTTCCATCTCAATCCATTTTCTTCATTTCATTTTCATGCTAATTTATTTTGTCTCAATTCATGAGTTAATTTTATTATCTTCCAAACAACCCAATTGAGACTACAACTCAACGGTTCTCAAATCAACACAACTTCACACAAACATTTCAATTTTTCCATTTTACAAAAATTTCGTCTGCGGGATCGGCACCTATGTATATGCGCGATTACGGGACTTTCACTCAGGACACAGAAGCCAACTTAATTTGAATGGAATCCATAATCTATCTCCTCTCAAACATTGGAGTACAACCTCTTTCTCCTCTCAAACAATCATACATATGCAATGTATTTAAAACATAGTCATATTTAATGACAACCAACAGGGGATTAGTTTCAATTCACCTAATCCTCATGCAATTTCTACAGCAATCATAGCTATCCTCTACCGATAGCCCAATATAGATATTTCTAAACAGATATTCAATCTCAAGATAGATAATTTATTCAAAATTTCACAGGTGAGAAGTAATGCATATCCAACTCCACCATTCACAAATATATTCATCTAATTTCACAATTTCAATCCCAATTCCATTTATTTGTACAAAATAAGTATTTGAAACATTTTAGGACAAACTCTCGTCTTTCCCAAACATCAACCCAATTGCCAAAATCAACTATTTTGCCACAATATAACCTCATATTCAACCCCCGTAACCATTTATAACACATCCACTTAGAAACCCCTCTTTTAATTTTGAACCCCAAATCCTAGGTTTGCTCAACCTATTGTTACACAAAGATGAATAACTAAGTTAAAAACCATATGAAAGTGTAGAAAACCCCTACCTGAAAGAAAGAAGATGAGCAAAGCAAAAATGAAACTCCAATGACGCTGAAACCAAAGTCTATTCGAATCAAAACGATGCCCATGATGTGCTCTGCCTTTTTATCAAAGAGGGTAGGGTGGAGAAACCACTAGATCTAAATGGAAATGCAGAGAGAACATAAGTTTAGAGAGAGGGTCTAAATTTTTGGATTTGAAAGGAAATGGATCTGAAAAAGTGATATAAAAAGTCATTTTTACGAACTGATATACACATAGTTCGCTCGAGCATGAGAAGTGACGCTCGAGCACCAGACACAAAAAGTTGTTTCGCTCGATCGCCAAGACACAATCAAAAGAGCATTACCACTTGAGCGCAAAAAAGGCCGCTCAAGTGCAGAATACACACATCCAGTAGTTTTGCAGACAAAAAGCCAACGCTTGAGCACCCACCTGCTCGAGCGTAGGAAATGCAGTTCGAGCATAGAATACACTCTCCCAATAGTTTTGCAGACCTATAAAAGTACTGAGAGTTTACAAAGCCCGCTTGAGCCCAAGAAGAGCCGCTCAAGCGGAGGACCAAAAATCTAGGCAATAAAAGGTTTGAAAACCAAGCAACTAACATGTTCCAAACACAATCACAACAATCCTAAAGCCAAATTTAAGGGAAATAGAAACCATAAAACCCGAGTCTGGGATACAACAGGAGTCGGATCAAAATTAAGATCGCTATACTATTATTGTTGTAGAACTAGATATTATATTTGTTTAAATTAATTGTGGAACAATATGCATGTTTATGTTTTGAAAAATTATGGACAGATTAATGTTAAAATGAAAATGTTATATGATTTTTCTTTATTAATAGATTATGTGAATCCATGGTTCCAAACTGAGTTGAACCACGTTTAAATGGTTTAGTTTGGCTTGGTTCCGTGATTTAAATGGATTGGATTGGTTTCAATTTTTATGGAACCGTAGACAATGGATTGGTTCTGGTTTTACTCCAAACCAAACCAATCTGAACCATGTCCACCCCTAGCTAACAACTATTGCCATACCTTCTCCCATCATCCCTAACCCTTGTTTACTATCCCCCAACCCTCTCCAGCCACTTTCACCCCTTAAAACTCTTTCATTGTTATGGATTCCACCTCCTGCCACTCTAATCACCATAAACCTCCTCTAACAGCTCTTTGTCATGACCCAAAGCCCCTAACCCACATTCTTGCAAAAATAATTTGGCACATGTGTAACTTGTATCTAGCAAAAGTGGCACTTCCATAAAACTTTGTTTTGTGAGCATGGTGGTTGGAAGTTTAAACTCATCATGAGGAAACGCTAGGGGGTTTATTGCAGCTCCAATGCCTAAGTTTTGGTTGAAAATAAGTTGTTGGATGAAAGAGATGAGGATTTGAAATGGTGGGAGAGTAATAGAGGGCAGTGGGCGTAGCTGCAATTAAGACACGGAATAAATGCACAAATAAGTAATTTTATTGATTATAACAAAGGGAAAGCTTCACTTTACCCCCTATGGTTTTGGCCATTTACTGATTACCTCCATGACGTTCGAATATCACCACATAATCCCCCTATGGTTGATGGACTAAAACGCACACTAACTTCTGTTAACAGAAGTTATAAATTGACAATTATACCCTTATTCATCTTTCTCTCTCTCTCTCTCTCTCTCCCCCCCCTATTTCATCTTCATCATCATCATCTCTGGTTTTCGCTACAAAGAGGATAGAGAGGAAAGACCCTTTTAATGGGTTCAAGAAATATACAGGAGGGTGGAACATTAGCAATGAACATTACTGGGCAGTAAGTTAGTTCTATTACCTCTCTAACCAAACCTTGAATTTTTATTAATTTATTATTATTATTTCTTAATTTTCTAGATGTTATATATAGCGATCTCGATTATTTCCCGTCATTTATTGTATTCTGGACTCGGGTTCCGTAGTTGTTTGTTATTGTCCATATCTTGTTTCCATCATTTAATTCCTTGTATTTGAGTTTTAGGATGTGTTGGGTGAGTTTGGTACAGGTTGGTTGTGAGTTGAAACAAATGGTTGCTGCCTAGGATTTGGCTTTTTCGCTTGAACGAGGCTTTTTGCGCTCAAGCGAGCCATGGGTATTTGTTTCTTCGCTCGAGCGAGGCTTCTTGCGCTCGAGCAAGCTTTGTGTGGTGTGTCTCTTCACTCGAGCGAGAATTCTTGTGCACGAGCGTGCATTTGCGTCTCTTTTGGACCTGAAGGTTGGTATTCTTCGCTCGAGCGAGCTTTCTTGTGCTGAAGCAAGGTCTGTGTTTTGAGTTCCTTCGCTCGAGCGAGCACTCTTGCGCTCGAGCGTGCGTCTGGGTTGCAAACCTGAAGCTTCGCTTTGTTCACTCAAGCGATGCTTCTTACGCTCGAGCGAGGCCCTTTTGTGTGTCTGGTCGCTCGAGCGACCACTCCTTCGTTCGAGCAAGCCCTGTATATATCAGTTCGCAGCAGCGTGATTCTACATCACTTTTTCATGTCCATTTCACTCCAAACCCTAAATCTGGTTATTTCTCTCTCTCTACACTCTATCTCTCTCTACAAATACACCTTGTTCTAGAGTGTCTCTACCCTAGTCCCTTTGTATAAAAGTTAGGGCTTGGCTTGGGCTATCTATTGATCTGAAAATGTTTGGTTTTGGAGCATCTTTAAGTTTCTCTTCCTTCTCCTTTGAGCTTCTCCATTTGAGGAAGGGATAATCTCATTCTTATGAGCTTTAACATAAATGTTGGTCATTTTGTATAATGGTTGGATTTGGGAAGTTTGGGTGTTGATTTATGAAAGAGGAGTTTTTAATTTTAAACTTCATGTGTGTATGTGGGTCTTAAAAATGGGATTATTGGTGTATAATTGTTGAGATGGTGAGATTCGGACCTTTGGGTCAATGTTGTGGAATTTTGGGGAAAATGCCCTAGTTTGGAATTAAATAACTACTTTGTATAAATAGTGAATTCATTGTGGAATTATGAAATTGGGAAGGATTGTGATTAGATGGTGTGGTTGGATTGAATAATCACCCACCTATGGAAAAGTTGATAAATTATCTGTTTGGTAAATTTATTATCTGCTTAGAAATAACTGTTTTGGGCTATCGGTGGAGGATAATCTTGATTGTTGTAGACAATGCATGATGATTAGGTAAATTGAAACTAATCAATTGAATTATGTCATTGAATATGACGGTTGGATTAAAATGTTGAATATGTGAATTGTTGGGTCATTGTATATGCCAACATGTTTAATACATCGTATATGTATCTTTGTATGGGAGGAGAGAGGGGATGTACTCCATTGTATGGGAGGAGATAGAGGATGGACTCCATTGATAACTAAGTTGGCCGGAGTGTCCTGGGTGAAAGTCCCGAAATCTTATTTATTTATGGGTGCCGGTTCCCTCGGACGTAGTTCCGTAAAATAGAAAATGAATTGAAGTGCATGAATGATGTTTATGAGGGAAGTGTTAATAATATGAGTTGTAGTCTTATTTTAAATTGATTTCGATAAATAAAAGGAAATGGGTTAAAACGTGGATGTAAATGTTGATTGGCTATGGAAAGTGTATAATAAGTTGGTATTATGTGTTAAACTTTTATCGGATGCTAATATTTTAATTAATTCTCATATTTTGCTTAGCATATCTCTACTAGGCTTTGGCTCACCCTATTTAGGACATCATTTTTCAAGAATAGGGGACATGCCACTTCCAAGGTCTTAGCTTGGGAGGTGTTGGAGTTCAAGACTCTCTTTTGTTATTTTGTTTTGATGTTAAATGTAAATTCAAGCCGAGGGCTTTATGTGTAAAGAGTTCGAACTCTTTTGTTGTTGTAACTAAGTGTTTACCTGGAAAGTTGTAAGCCCGTAGGGCATCTACTTTGTTGATTAACATGTATCACCCTTTGTATAGAACACTCTGATGAATGAAATATAATGTTTCCTTTATGATTATGGACCTTATGGATGATTAATTTGTATTGTAATTATGAGGGCGTTACAACTTGGTATCAGAGCGTACCGGGTTTGAATACTTTGGGTCCGTAGGCAGTGGTTATTACTACAATGGGTTTGTCTCACTTGTTAGAGACTTATGTATGATGTTATGTGCTTATATGATAACATGCTTATGTGATTATATGGGTATGGGATTTAGTTTCTAGGATGATGATTGGGTCCATGGATTTCTGGGAGTCCTGTTGGAAAGGCACTTGATCACTGCCATTTCTAGCTAGAACTCTAGCAACATCATGGGACGGTCATTATCTGGAAATGAAAGTCGTAAGTGTCTATGTGATTATGTGCTTATGTGGAGTGAAATATTGTTGTCCACTGTATTAGGACGCGAGTGAAATAGCTTCGGCACATTTGTGAATGTGCTATCTACCTTTATTAGGATGTCAGGATGAGAACGTGGGGTAAGCGTGGTAGGCCTAGGAGGCAGGAGATGCCTATACCGGATGAGATTCTGGCACAGGATGAGGGAGTTGGTCAGGCCAACGTAGCCGAACTAGTAGGTCAGCAGGCCATGGGCGCCTTAGCCCATGAAATGGCCAGAGCATTGAGGGAGTCTATGGACATTCTCCGAGCTGATAATCAAGTCCAGGCCTAAGTAGCTGAAGTAGGGCCGTCTGTTTTGAAGAGGGAGTTTTTCCGGTTGAACCCGAATGAGTTTTTGGGAGATCCTAAAAAGCCACTGAAGGCTGATGAGTGGCTTGAGCAGATGACGAAGACATTTGAGATGCTTGGCATTGAAGACGGGGGTTTACGAGGGACCTTGGCGTCCTTCCAGCTGAAGGTGACTCGGGTCAATGATGGAAGTATGTGCGAGGGTGCATTTGAGGGGCTTGGAAGGCCTTTGTTGAAGCTTTCCAGGACAAGTATTTTCCGGCTACAGTGAGGGAAAAGTTGAGAGATCAGTTTTCTTAGCTTAAGCAGCTGAATACACCAGTGGCGGAGTTCGAGGCCACCTTTACTAGCTTGTCCAGGTTTACACCAGAGTTGGTGGCAACCGAGGAGCGTAGATGTTTGGAGTTCGAGAAGAAGTTGAGGATCGAACTCATGTTTTGAGTTGCCGAGTCCATGATTAGGGACTATGGGCGCCTTGTGGAGGCTGCAGCCCATCTTGAGACCATTATGCATGCAGAGGAGGAGAGGATGAGGGGCCCCAGGAGGAGTCAGGATGGCTAGGGGGATGGTAAGAGACAGAGGGGCCCTAACCCTCAACAGCCCCAAGGAGTGCATTCGTGATCTACCTTTCCAGTACCGAGTTCGGGTTCTAGAAAAGGCGGTCAGGGAGACATCACTTGTTACAAATGTGGACAGTTGAGCCACAAGTCTCTAGCTTGCCCATAGAGAGGAGGAGGGCAGCGAACAGCATCATCTTCGGCCCGTTCTCAGGGCCAGAGTCAGGGTAGAGGCCAGCCGCTCACTTGTCATCAGTGTGGGCAGGCGGGCACCCGAAGAGGTTTTACCCACAGCTGGGTGGCGTACCTGGTGCATCTGGTTCGAGACAGGCATAGAGTTATCAACCAGCACAGTTAGTTCAGGCCTCGAGGGCCAATTAGGGAGCCTCTTCGGCTCAGTTTGTGCAGCAGTCTTATGCTCCAAGAGGTGAGTAGGTGGATCAAAGGCCTACGCGGCGCGTGTATGCAATTACAGCGCCGGATCTTGTACCTGCTCCATCAGTTGTGAGAGGTACTTTTTTGTTTTGCAACTCGGTTGCTAATGTGTTAATTGATATGGGGTGCGTCCCATTCTTTTATATCTACTGCTTTTGCATCTGTTTTGGGATTAGAGTTAGCGCAGTTAGCTTCTCCTATTTGTGTTATATCACCTATTGGGAGTGAGTTGATTTTGAAACAGGGATGTCGGGGCTGTGATATGGAGGTCGCCGATCATTGGCTTCCATTTTCTTTCGTAGTAATGGATATGTTTGGATTTGATGTGATTTTGGATATGGACTGGTTATCGTCATACCAGGCTGTTATAGATTGCTATCACCAGAGAGTTACTGTATGTACCTTGAGCGGCGAGTGTTTTCATTTTTTAGGGGATCGGGTTGGTAGAGTCTTACCACCGGTGTATGATCCGCGAGGGCAGAGTGAGCTTAGTTTCCTTCTCGCTAGCTTTATGAGTAGTGAGTGTGATGAGACCCGAACTGAGTTGCCAAGAGTGGTTTGTGAGTACTCGGATGTTTTTCCCGAGGATCTTATTAGTTTACCACCCCATCGAGAGATTGAGTTCTCTATTGACTTAGTGCCTGGCACGGCACCGATTTCCATGGCACCGTATCATATTGCGCCAGCCGAGTTGAGTGAGTTGAAGGTTCAACTCCAGGAGTTACTAGCTAAGGGTTTTATTTTCCCTAGCACTTCGCCTTGGGGAGCACCAGCCCTCTTTGCTAAGAAGAAAGATGGGGCTTTGAGACTTTGCATAGATTACCGAAAACTAAACCGGGCTATGGTTAAGAACAAGTACCCTATGCCTCGTATAGATGATCTGTTTGACTAGTCGAAAGGATCACGCTGTTTTTCTATGATAGACTTGAGATCGGGTTACCATCAGTTGAGGGTCAAGGAGGAGGATATCTCGAAGACGGCATTCCCTACGCGGTATGGCCATTATGAGTTTCTGGTGATGCCTTTTGGGCTTACCAATGCACCGGCTGTGCTTATGGACTTGATGAATCGAATTTTTCGGCAGTTCTTAGATCGCTTTGTAGTCGTCTTTGTGGAAGATATTTTGATTTATTCACCTTCTGAGGAGGAGCACAAGGAATACTTGCGAGTAGTGCTTAAGTTGCTTAGAGCCCATAAGATGTATGCTAAGTTTGGGAAGTGTGAGTTCTGGCTAAGAGAGGTTAACTTCTTAGGCCATGTGGTATTCGGGGAAGGGGTAACTGTAGATTCATCCAAGATAGAGGCAGTGCAAGATTGGGCACAATCTAAGAATGCCTTCGAGATCCGTAGTTTCTTGGGGTTGGCCGGGTATTACCGTCGATTTGTAAAAGATTTCTCCAAGCTAGCTTCGCCTTTGACTAGATTGACACGAAAAGGGGTCAAATTTGTGTGGAGTGAGACTTATGAAAAGTCGTTCCAAGAGCTTAAGGTTAGACTTACCACCGCTCCAGTTCTGATTATTCCGGAGAGCGATTTAGGTTATGCAGTGTATTGTGATGCCTCACAAGAGGGTTTGGGATGTCTATTGATGCAAGAGGGGAAAGTAGTAGCCTATGGTTCACATTAGTTGAAAACATACGAGAGGAACTACCCTACTCACGACCTAGAGTTGGCGGCTGTAATATTTGCCTTGAAAATTTGGAGGCACTATCTTTATGGTGAGAAATATGAGGTGTTCTCAGATCATAAGAGTCTGAAGTATCTGTTTACACAAAAGGACTTGAATTTAAGGCAAAGAAGATGGATGAAGTTCATAGAAGATTAGGACTTCAAGTTGCATTACCATTCAGGAAAAACCAATATTGTGGCCAATGGCCTAAGTAGGAAGTCCATTAGTGATGTAGCTTGTATTGCTATCCGGGAATGGGAGATGTTGGGTGCTCTTGGCGAGTTCGACTTGCTTCTGGGTGAGTCTGTTGAGTCTGCGGCCTTGTTGTGTGTAGTTGCACAACCTACGCTTGTGATTCGAGTGTTAGAGGCACAGAGGGGTGACTTTGAGGTAGAATCGCTCTGGGAGAAGATCTCTAGTGGGAAGATAGAGAAGGGTTTGACTATATATCCCGACCTGAGTGTGAGGTACCGAGACCGCTTGTTTGTGTGGGGGTCTTACCGAGAGGAAGTACTCCGAGAATTTCACCATTCACGCCTTGTGGTGCATCCAGGAGGCACGATGATATACCATGATCTGTGTCGCCAGTTTTTGTGGAGAGGTATGAAGAAAGATATGGCAATGTTTGTGTCAAAGTGCCTTACTTGTCAGCAAGTGAAGGCCGAGTATCAGAGGCCAGCGGGTTTGTTGCAACCCTTGCCTATAGCGAGGGAAATGAGAGCATGTCACAATGGATTTTGTCGTGGGTCTTCCGAGGACTCAACGAGGTAGTGATACCATATTGGTGGTAGTTGACTGGTTGACTAAGTCGGCGCACTTTATTCCTATGCGTGTAAGAGATTCGGTAGATCACCTTGCCGATTTATATATTCGGGACAAAGGGAGGTCGCACGGGGTCCCAGTGTCGATTGTCTCAGATAGAGAACCACATTTTACTGCTACGTTGTGACAGAGTTTGCAAAGTGCCTTGGGCACTAGATTGACTTTTAGCACGACTTACCATCCTCAGACTGACGGGCAATCCGAGTGCACTATTCATGTCCTTCTGGATATGCTTCAAGGCTATGTCCTTGACTTTAAGGGATCGTGGGAGAGACACCTACCATTAGTGGAATTTGCCTACAATAACAGTTTCCAATCGAGTATTAGTATGGCACCGTTTGAGGCCTTGTATGGCCTATCGTGTAGATCTCCAGTGTGTTGGGCCGAGGTGGGTGGTGCACCTTTGGTAGGCCCAGAGTTGGTGTGGGAAACGACGGAGAAAGTGGCACTTATCCGTAGGAGGCTGGTTACAGCCCAGAGTCGCCAAAAAAGTTATGCCAACCGTAGGAGGAGACCTTTGTCATTCGAAGTGGGTGATCACGTCTTTCTGAAAATATCACCTAGACAGGGTTTAATAAGGTTTGGAAAAGTGGGAAGTTGCTCGGTTTATTGGCCCGTTCGAGATCCATGAGAGGATTTGGGAGGTTGCCTACCGTTTAGAATTACCACCAAACCTCTTCGGAATGCATGACGTGTTTCATGTTAGTATGCTTCCGAAGTATGAGCCAGATCCATCACATGTTTTGTATTGTACCGACTTAGAGGCAGATGAGGATGCCTCGTATTAAAAAAGACCGATGCGGGTCTTGGATAGGCAGGACCTGGTCTTGCGAGGCAAGACGATTTCCTTGGTAAAGGTCTTATGGAAACATCACAGAGTTGAGGAAGCCACTTGGGAATGTGAATTAGAGGTCCAAGAGAAATATCCGGACCTATTTGTTAATGATTGAGTCATGTTGAAATTTTGTTTTGTTGATGAGCTCTAAGAACATTGTATATGTTTGAGATTATGAAACATTATATATGTTGAATATGTTTTAGAAAAGAAAATATGATTATGAACATTGAATATGTTTTGAAAAATATGAGATTATATGTGTTAAAGTTAGTTGAATTTCAAAGGAATGCATGTTGAGTTATATTGTATATTGTTCTCTTGCGAAGAGATGAAATGACTGGAATTGGGTGAAGACGGTGGGTATTGAATTATAATCATGTTGAGAATTGAGTAATCACAATTTTGGAACTTGTATAAAAATTTCGGGGACGAAATTCTTTAAGGGGAGGAGATTATAGCGATCCCGGTTTTTTTTTTTTTTTGTCATTTATTGTATTCCGAACTCGGGCTCTGTGGTTGTTTTTTGTTGTCTATATCTTGTTTCCATCCTTTAATTCCTTGTATTTGAGTTTTAGGATGTGTTGGGTGAGTTTGGCACAGGTTGGTTGTGAGTTGAAACAAATGGTTACAGCCCAAGATTTGGCTTCTTCGCTCGAGCGAGGCTTTTTGCGCTCGAGTGAGCTTTATGTGGTCTATCTCTTCCCTCGAGCGAGAATTCTTGGGCTCGAGCGTGCGTCTGCGTCTCTTTTGGACCTAAAGGTTGGCATTCTTCGCTCGAGCGAGCTTTCTTGCACTCAAGCAAGGTCTGTGTTTTGAGTTCCTTCGCTTGAGCGAGTACTCTTGCGCTCAAGCGTGCGTCTGGATTGCAAACCTGAAGCTTCGCTTTGTTCGCTCGAGCGAGGCCCTTTTGTGTGTCTGGTCGTTCAAGCGACCACTCATTCACTCAAGCGAGCCCTGTATATATCAGTTCGCAGCAGCGTGGTTCTACATCACTTTTTCATCTCCATTTCACTCCAAACCCTAAATTCGGCCATTTCTCTCTCTCTACACAGTCTCTCTCTCTACAAATATATAGCGATCCCAGTTTTCCCTTTCTTTGTTTACTGTATTCCAGACTTGGTTCTGTGGATGTGTTGTTGTCTCATTCTCATTTCCATCCTTTACTCTTGGTATTTGAGTTTTAGGTTGTGTTGGGCAAGTTTGAAACAGGTTGGTTGAGCTTTGGTCTCCATTCTTGTTGCCCAGGTTTTTGGTGACCCGCTCAAGCGGGTCTTCTTGGTCTCGAGCGGAGTTTGCATCCTTTCAGCATTTTGTGCGTTTACAAAAATACTGCAGGTGTGTTTTTCATGCTCGAGCTGATTTCTTTACGCTCGAGCGGGTGTTCGATGTCTGTAAAAGTACTGGAAGAGTGTAATCTACGCTCGAGTGGGTTCCTTTTTGTGCTCGAGCAAGTGATGTCTTGTTTTGTGCCTTGGCGCTCGAGCGGGTATTTTTGTGCTCGAGTGGGTTTTGTTTTTGTGTTCTCCGCTCGAGCGTCCTATTCTCCGCTCGAGCGGGTCATACGTATATCAGTTAGCAGCTCGGTCATTTTAGATCATTTTTTACACACACACACTCTCTCTCTCTCTCTCTCTCTCTCTCTCTCTTACTTTTCAAAAACCCTATTTTGAGAGCCTCTCTCTCTAGAATACAACTTCTCTCTAAGGTTTGATCTAGTTTGAGTGATCTTCCACCCTTGTCCCTTTGTAAAAAGTGTAGAGCTTGGGTTGGGGTACCTTTGCATCTGAGAATCTTGAAGTTTGGAGCATTTTCGATTTTCTTCATCCTTCCTTTGGGTCTCTCCATTTTGAGGTAGGGATAACTACTCATTTTTATGATCTTTGATATAAACTATTAGTCATTTTGATATAATGTTGAAGTTGGGAAATTTTGGGTGTTAGGGTTTCAAAATGTATAAAGAGGGGTTTTGTTCTTTGGGCCAATACATGTGTATTTTGGGTCTCAAAACGAGTTATTGTTGTTTATTGTTGATATTTGAGCCTTTGGGTCAATATTGAGGAAAGGGGGAGAAAAGCCCTAATTTGTAATGTAAATTAATTTCTATAATTAATTTGGGAAAGTTATGGAAATGTGAAATTGAGTTGGGAATAATGAAATTGAGAAGTTATGAGAATGAATGGTGGAGTTGGATTGATTAATCACTCAACCTTGAAAATATTGATAATTTATCTATTGATACATTTATTATCTATTTAGAAATAATTGTTTTGGGCTATCGGTGGAGGATAGTCTTGATTTTTGTAGACACTGCATGATGATTAGGTGAATTAAAACTAATCGGTTGAATGTGTCATTTAAAATGACGGTTAGAATACTACATCTAATTTGTGTATTGATTGAACATGTATATGATAAACGTTTATATACATTATAATGTGTGGGAGGAGATAGGGGACGTACTCCACGGTTTAGGAGGAGATAGGGGATGGACTCCTAAACCGAATGTTATTTGGGAGGAGACAGGGGATGGACTCCATTGATACAGCTAATATGTGTATCTATTGTGAAGTATGGAAGTGTTATAATATGAGATTGATACAGAAAATATGTGTATCTATTGTAAAGTATGGAAGTGTTTTGATATGAGTGATATCTCATTTGGAAATGAATTGTGGATAAAGGAAATGTTTTGACATGAGATGTAATCTCATTTAATTTGTTTGGCCAGGTTCTGAGCCATGTTTATTACTTGAAACTGTATAAGTAAAGGAAAGTGGAATGACACATAGATTATTTGTCATGGGACTGGATTGTTTGCATGTTGGGTAATGTGGGTTAAATATTTATCAAATGTTAATGTTTTAGTTATTGCTCATATTATGTTTAGCATATCTCTACTGGGCGTTGGCTCACCCTATATGAGACATCATTTTCAGGTGCTGGTGACATGCCACCTCCAAGGACGTGGCTTGGGAGGCGTCAGGCAGTTAGATCCTTTTGTTGTTCTTTTGTATTACATGTATATCAAGCCAAGGGCTTATTTGTGTAAAGAGTTAGAACTGTATTTTTATTAAACCCAAGTGTTGACTTGCAAAGTTGTAAGCCCGCAAGGCATTTCTTTTGTTGTCAACATGTGATACTTTTGGACTAAATACTCTAATGAATGGAAAAATGTTTATTTTCTCTTATGTTTATGGATGTCTCGAATGTATGATTGGTGGGTTTATTTTGAGGACGTTACAAAATATACCTTGTTCTAGAGTTTCTCTACCCTAGTCCCTTTGTATAAAAGTTAGTGCTTGGCTTGGGCTATCTATTGATCCGAAAAAGTTTGGTTTTAGAGCATCTTTAAGTTTCTCCTCCTTCTCCATTGAGCTTCTCCATTTGAGGTATGGATAATCCCATTCTTATGAGCTTTAACATAAATGTTGGTCATTTTGTATAATGGTTGGATTTGGGAAGTTTGGGTGTTGATTTATGAAAGAGGAGTTTTCAATTTTAAACCCCATGTGTGTATGTGGGTCTTAAAAATGGGATTATTGGTGTATAATTGTTGAGATGGTGAGATTCGGACCTTTGGGTCAATGTTGTGGAATTTTGGGGAAAATGCCCTAGTTTGGAATTAAATAACTACTTTGTATAAATAGTGAATTCATTGTGGAATTATGGAATTGGGAAGGATTGTGATTAGATGGTGTGGTTGGATTGAATAATCACCCACCTATGGAAAAGTTGATAAATTATCTGTTTGGTAAATTTATTATCTATTTAGAAATAACTGTTTTGAGCTATCGGTAGAGGATAGTCTTGATTGTTGTAGACACTACATGATGATTAGGTAAATTGAAGCTAATCAATTGAATTATGTCATTGAATATGACGGTTGGATTAAAATGTTGAATATGTGAATTGTTGGGTCATTGTATATGCCAACATGTTTAATACATTGTATATGTATCTTTATATGGGAGGAGATAAAGGATGTGCTCCATTGTGTGGGAGAAGATAGGGGATGGACTCCATTGATAACTAAGTTGGCCGAAGTGTCCTGGGTGACAGTCCTGAAATCTTATTTATTTATGGGTGCCGGTTCCCTCGGACGTAGTTCCATAAAATAACAAGTGAATGGAAGTGCATGAATGATGTTTATGAGGGAAGTGTTAATAATATGAGTTGTAGTCTCATTTTAAATTGATTTAGATAAATAAAAGGAAATGGGTTAAAACTTGGATGTAAATGTTAATTGGCCATGGAAAGTTTATAAGTTTATAGCGATCCTGATTCTTCCTCATTTGATTGTTGTATTCCGGACTCAGTTCCATGGATGTGTTGTTGTCTTATTCTCGTTTTCATCCTTTACTCTTTGTATTTGAGTCTTGGGTTGTGTTGGGTAGGTTTGAAACAGGTTGGTTGTGTTTGGAAACCAAAAGTTAATGCCCAGATTTTGGCCTTCACGCTCGAGCGGGAGTTTTGACACTCGAGCGTGAATATTCATCTCCCAGTATTTTCTCTGCAGGTCATCGTACGCTCGAACGAGAGTTTTGACAATCGAGCGGGGACCATGGTCTGCAAAACTTCTGGAAGTGCACAATCGACGCTCGAGCAACGCTTTTCACACTCGAGCGTGAGTCTGTGTCTGACGCTCGAGCGAGGAGTTCTACGCTCGAGCAGGGAGTTCTACGCTCGAGCAGGGAGACTTTTATATCAGTCCGAAAAGTGACATTTTGGATCACTTTTTGACTTTCTTTCTCTCTCCTACTTTTTCAAAACCTCCATTGGAGAGCACCTCACCCTAAAACTCCAACTTCTCTCTAGGGTTTCATCTAGTAGGGGTGATCTTCTATCCTTGGGCCTTTGTAAAAAGTGTGGAGCTCGTTGACGGCAACATTTCGATCCGAAAATATTGGGGTTTGGAGCATTTCAAATTTCTTCCTCTTCTTCCCTTGAGATCCGAATTTGAGGTAGGGATAACTACTCATCTTTATGAGCTTTGACATTGATTTTGAGCATTTTGTATAAATGGTTCGACTTGGGTGTTAGGGTTTAAGATTCAGAATATTAAGAATGAGGGGTTTTGTTATTTTAGCCCATAAATGTGTATTTTAGGTCTTAAAATGAGATTAGTGATAATTATTGTTGATATTTAGACCATTGAGTCAATAATGGGAAAAGTGAGAGAAATGCCATATTTGGGTTTTATTGGGTCATTAGTGTAATTAATGACTTCCATTGTGAAAGATGAAATTGGGATGGAAATAATGAAATTAGCATGATATGAGATGGAATGGTGGAGTTGGATTTATTAATTGCTCTCTTTTGAAATTGTTGATAAATTATCTGTTGGATGCATTTATTATCTATTTAGAAATAATTGCTTTGGGCTATCGATGGAGGATAGTCTTGATTGTTGTAGACAATGTATGATGATTAGGCAAATTAAAACTAATCAATTGGTTATGTCATCGAGTATGGCGGTTGGAATAATACATCAAATTTATGTATTGATTGATCGTGTATATGATATGTATTTATATGCATTGTGTTGTGTGGGAGGAGATAGGGGATGTACTCCCGATTTAGGGGAAAATAGGTGACGGACTCCTAAACCGAATATTGTTTGGGAGAAGATAGGTGATGTACTCCATTGATACAGCAAATATGTCTATCTATTGAAGCATTGATACAACAAATATGTGTATCTATTGTGAAGTATGGAAGTATTGTTGATATGAGTTGTTATCTCATTTAAAATGTCAGTAACAGAAATAGTGTTGATATGAGTTGTGGTCTCATGGGAATAGTTTGGCCAGCTTCTGAGCCATATTTATGAATTGAAAATCGGTTGAGTAAAGGAAAGAGAAATGAAACATGGACATGTTTGACATGTAACTGAATTGGGTTATGAATTGATCTATGTTGGTTAGACATTTATCAAAATCTAATGTTTTAGTTATCGCTCATATTATGTTTAACATATCTCTACTGGGCGTTGGCTCACCCTATATGGGACATCATTTCCAGGTACTGGTGTTATGCCACCTCCAAGGACGTAGCTTGGAAGGCTTAAGGCTGTTAGACCCTTTTTGTTGTTTTTGTTGTATTACATGTATGTCAAGCCAAGGGCTTATGTTGTGTAGAGTTAGTACTCTCCTTTTTGTAACCAAGTGTTGACTTGAAAAGTTGTAAGGCTACAAGGCATTTACTTTTGTTGTCAACATGTAATACCTTTTGTAAGAATACTCTGATGATTATGATATGAAATCTCTTTTCTTTATCGTGAATGTATGATATTATGTTTTTTTTTTTCTTTTTTAGGGCGTTACAACTTGGTATCAGAGCGTACCAGGTTCGAATACTTTGGGTACGTGGGAAGTGATTAGTATCACAATGGGTTTATCTCGCTTGTTAGAGACTTAAACGTAATGTTATATGCTTATGTGATAACATGTTTATGTGACTATATAGGTATGGGATTTAGTTTCTAGGATGTTGATTGAATCCTTGGGTTTCTATGAGTCTTGTTGGAAAAGCACTTGATCAATGCTGTTTCTAACTGGAGCTCTAGTAACGCCATGGGACTATCATTATCCAGAAATGAAATTCGTAGTTGCTTATGTGATTATGTGCTTACGTTGAATGAATTACAGTTGTCCAATGTATTAGGACGCGAGTGTTATAGCTTCGGCACATTTGTGAATGTGCTAATGTCTTCGTTACCTTTATTAGGATGTCAGGACGAGGACGAGGTGGTAGGCGAGGTAGGCCTAGGAGGCAGGAGATGCCTATACCGGATGAGATTCCGGCGCAGCAGGAGGGTGTTGGTCAGGCCAATGTGGCTGAGCTAGTAGGTCAGCAGGCCATAGGTGCCTTAGCCCGCGAGATGGCAAGAGCTTTGAGGGAATCTATGGGCATTCTCAGGGCTGAGAATCAAGCCCAGGCCCATGTAGTTGAGGCAGGGCCTTCCTTTCTGAAGAGGGAGTTCTTCCGGTCTAACCCGGACGAGTTTGTGGGTGATCCAAAAGAGCCACTTAAGGCGGATGAATGGCTCAAATAGATGACGAAGAAGTTTGAGATGCTTGGCATCGAGGACGGGGCTTTGAAGGTGACCTTGGTATCTTTCCAGTTGAAGGGAGATGCGGGTCAGTGGTGGAAGTTCATGAGAGGTCGTAGGCTTTTGTAGATGCTTTCCAGGAGAAGTTCCTGTCTCCAGCTATCCAGGCGAAGTTGAGGGATCAATTTTGCCAGCTTAAGCAGTTGAGTTCATCAGTGGCCGGGTGTGAGGCCGCATTTACTAGTTCATCCAGGTTTGTATCTAAGCTTGTGGTGTCTGAAGAACGCCGTTGTTTGGAATTTGAGAAGAAGTTGAGACACGGTCTCAAGATGAGAGTTGGGGGGTCTATGACCCGGGATTATGGGCGCCTTGTCGATGCTGCGGCCCATATGGAGACTATGATGCAGGAGGAAGAGGAGAGACAGAGGGGCTCCAAGAGGAGTCAGGATGGTCAGGAGGACGGTAGGCGGCAGAGGGGTCCTAACCTTCAGCAGTCCCAGGGTGCTTTTGCTAGATTGACCTTTCCAGTGCCGAGTGCAGGTTCTAGAAGAGGCAGTCAAGGAGACATCACCTGTTACAAATGTGGTCAGTTGGGCCACAAGTCTCCAGCTTGCCCGCAGAGGGGAGGAGGTCAGAGAGCAGCTTCATCTTCGGCTCGACCTCAGAGCCAGAGTCAAGGTAGAGGCCAGCTGCTCTCTTGTTACCAGTGTGGTCAGGCAGGGCACCTGAAGAGATTTTGCCCACAGTTGAGTGACACATCTGGTGCATCTAGGTCGAGGCAGAGTTTTCAGCCAGCTCAATCAGTTCAGGCCTCGAGGGCCAATCAGGGGGCTTCATCGTCCAAGTCTGTGCAGTAGTCTTTTACTCCGAGGGGTGAGCAGGTAGATCAGGGGCCTACAGGCGTGTGTATGCTGTTACCGCGCAGGACCTAGTACCGGCTCCATCTGTTGTGAGAGGTACCTTTTTGTTTTGCAACTCGGTTGCCAATGTGTTGATTGATACAAGTGCATCTCATTCCTCTATATCTACTGTATTTGCATCTGTTTTGGGGCTGGAGTTGACACAGTTAGCATCTCCTATTTGTGTAGTATCATCTGTTGGGGGTGAATTGATTTTGGGTATGGACTGGCTATCGTCATACCGGACAATTATTGATTGTTACTGCCAGAGGGTCACAGTATGTACCTTGAGCAGGGATTGCTTCCATTTCTTGGGGGATCGGGTTGGTAGAGTGTTGCCACCGGTGTATGATCCGCAAGGGTGGAGTAAGCTTAGTAGTCTTCTCGCAAGCTTTCTGACTAGTGAGTATGATGAGACCCACACTGTGTTGCCGAGAGTGGTTTGTGAGTACTCGGACGTCTTTCCCGAGGATCTTGTGAGTTTGCCACCACATCGAGAGATCGAGTTCTCTATTGATTTAGTGCCCGGCACGGTGTCGATTTCTATGGCACCTTATCGCTTTGCCCCAGCCGAGTTGAGTGAGTTGAAAATTCAACTCCAGGAGTTGCTGGATAAGGGCTTTATTTGCCCAAGTGTTTTGCCGTGGGGAGCACCGGCCCACTTTGCCAAGAAGAAAGATGGTGCCTTGAGACTCTGTATCGATTACCGAAAGTTGAATCAGGGTACGGTTAAGAACAAGTACCCTATGCCCCGTATAGATGACCTGTTTGACCAATTGAAAGGATCTCGTTGTTTCTCTAAGATAGATTTGAGATCGAGTTACCATCAGCTGAGGGTCAGGGAGGAGGATATTCTGAAGACGGTATTCCGTACGCGGTATAGCCACTATGAGTTCCTGGTGATGCCTTTTGGGCTCACCAATGCACCGGCAGTGTTTATGGACTTGATGAACTGGGTCTTCCGGGAATTCTTAGATCGTTTTGTGGTCGTTTTTGTGGACGACATTCTGGTTTATTCACCTTCTGAGGAGGAGCACAAGGAACACTTGGGAGTGGTGCTTGAGTTGCTTAGAGCCCATAAGCTATATGCTAAGTTTGGAAAATGTGAGTTTTGGCTAAGAGAGGTTAAATTCTAAGGCCATGTGATTTCCAGGAAAGGGGTGTCTGTTGATACATCCAAGATAGAGGCAGTGCAGGATTGGGCACAGCCTCAGAGTGTGTTTGAGATCCGCAGTTTTCTGGGATTAGTTGGGCATTATCGCTGGTTTGTGAAAGATTTCTCCAGGCTAACTTCGCAGTTGACTAGATTGACACGGAAAGGGGTCAAGTTTGTATGGAGTGAGACTTGTGAAAAGTCGTTCCAAGAGTTGAAAATTAGATTGACCACCGCTTCGATTTTGATTATTCCGGAGAGAGGTTTGGGTTATGCGGTTTATTGTGATGCCTCACGAGAGGGTTTGGGTTGTGTGTTGATGCAAGAGGGGAAAGTGGTAGCCTATGGCTCACGTTAGTTGAAAATTCACGAGTGGAATTACCCTACTCATGACCTAGAGTTAGCAGCAGTAATTTTTTCCTCGAAGATTTGGAGGCACTACCTTTATGGTGAGAAATTCGAGGTATTCTCGGATCATAAGAGTTTGAAGTACCTGTTTACACAGAGAGACTTAAATTTCAGGCAGAGAAGGTGGATGGAGTTCATTGAGGACTACTATTTCGAGTTGCACTATCACCCGGGAAAGGCCAATGTTGTGGCCGATGCCCTTAGTGGGAAATCCATTAGTGATGTAGCTTGTATAGCCATCTAAGAGTGGGAGATGTTGGGTGCACTTGGCGAGTTTGATTTGCTTCTGGACGAATCCGTTGAGGCTGCGGCTTTGTTTTCTATTGTTGCGCAGCCTACACTTGTGACTCAAGTGTTAGAGGCACAGAGAGGTGACCTTAAGGTAGGGTCCCTCTGAGAGAAGATCTCTAGTGGGTAGGTTAAAAAGGGTTTGGCTGTGTATCCCGACCTGAGTGTCAGATACCGAGACTGTTTGTTTGTGCCAGAGTCTTGCCGAGAGGAGGTACTCCGAGAGTTTCACCATTCACGTCTTGCAGTGCATCCGGGAGACACTAAGATGTATCGTGATTTGGGTCGCCAGTTTTGGTGGCGGGGTATGAAGAAGGATGTGACAGTCTTCGTATCGAAGTGCCTTACTTGTCAGCAAGTGAAGGCCGAGCATCAGAGGCCAGCGGGTTTGTTACAACCCTTGCCTATTGCCTAGTGGAAGTGGGAGCATGTCACTATGGACTTCGTTGTAGGTCTTCCCAGGACTCAGCGGGGTAGTGATGCTATTTGGGTGGTTGTAGACCGGTTGACGAAGTCGGCGTACTTTATTCCTATGCGCGTGAGAGATTCGGTAGATCATCTTGCCGACTTGTATATTCGGGACATAGTAAGGTTACACGGGGTCCCAGTGTCGATCGTCTCAGATAGAGATCTACATTTTACTGCTAGGTTGTGGCAGAGTTTGCAGAGTGCCTTGGGCACTTGGTTGACCTTTAGCATGGCTTATCATCCTCAGACTGACAGGCAGTCCGAGCATACTATTCAAATCCTGGAAGATATGCTTCGAGGTTGTGTTCTTGACTTTAGTGGGTCGTGGGAAAGACACTTGCCCTTGGTGGAGTTTGCCTACAACAACAGTTTCCAATCGAGCATCGGTATGGCACCGTTTGAGGCCTTGTATGGCCGACCGTGTAGGTCTCCAGTATGTTGGGCCCAGATTTGGTGAGGGAAACGACGGAGAAAGTTGAGCTTATCTGTAAGAGGCTTGTTATAGCCCAAAGTCGCCAAAAGAGTTATGCCAACCATAGGAGGAGGCCTTTGGCATTTGAGGTCAGTCATCATGTTTTTCTGAAAATATCACCTAGGCGGGGTTTAATGAGGTTTGGGAAGAGTGGGAAGTTGTCCCCTCGGTTTATCGGTCCCTTTGAGATCCTTGAGAGGATTGGGGAGGTTACTTATCGTTTAGCTTTACCGCCACAGTTGTCTGGGGTGCATGATGTGTTTCATGTTAGTATGCTTTGGAATTACGAGCCGGATCTATCGCATGTATTGGATTGGACCGACTTAGAAGTCGATGAGGATACCTCGTATGAGGAGAGACCGGTTCGGATCTTGGATAGGCGGGATCAAGTCTTGCGAGGCAAGACCATTCCCTTGGTGAAGGTTTTATGGAAACATCATGGAGTGGAAGAAGCCACTTGGGAACGTGAGTTGGAGGTCCATGAGAAATATCCGGACTTGTTTGTTAATGTGTAATCATGTATCGGTAATTTGGTAATATTGATGAACTTTAAGAGCATTGAATATGTCTTAAGTTGTAAAACATTGTAAATGTTTCGGTTTATGGAAGTTTATTTTAACATTGCATATGTTAATTCTGTTTTAGAAATGCAAATATAATATTGGCATTAAATATGTTTTGAGATGCAAGTTGATAATGCATGTTGGAGATTATGTTGTAAATTGCCTCTTGAAAAGGGATGGGATGACTGGTAATGGGTCAAGTTATTGAATGTTGGTTGGTAATGTTATTGAGAATTGAGAAAAACTTGTTTTTGAAAACTTGTGCTTCATTTCGGGGACGAAATTTCTTAAGGGGGGAGGTTATAGCGATCCTGGTTCTTCCTCCTTTGATTGTTGTATTCCGAACTCAGTTATGTGGATGTGTTGTTGTTGTATTCTTGTTTTCATCCTTTACTCTTTGTATTTGAGTCTTGGGTTGTGTTGGGCAGGTTTGAAAAAGGTTGGTTATGTTTGGAAACCAAAAGTTGATGCCCAGATTTTGGCCTTCATGCTCGAGCTGGAGTTTTGACGCTCGAGCATGAATATTCCTCTCCCAGTATTTTCTCTGTAGCTCATCGTACGCTCGAGCGGGAGTCTTGACGCTAGAGCAGGGACCATGGTCTGCAAAACTTCTGGAAGTGCGCAATCGACGCTCGAGCCGCGCTTTTCACGTTCGAGCGTGAGTCTGTGTCTGACGCTCGAGCGGGGAGTTCCACGCTCGAGCGGAGAGACTTTTATATCAGTCCGAAAAGTGATATTTTGGATCACTTTTTGACTTTCTTTCTCCCTCCTACTTTTTCAAAACCTCCATTGGAGAGCACCTCACTCTAAAACTCCAACTTCTCTCTAGGGTTTCATCTAGTAGGGGTGATCTTCTATCCTTGGGCCTTTGTAAAAAGTGTGGAGCTTGTTGAGGGCTACATTTTGATCCGAAAATATTGGGGTTTGGTGCATTTTGAATTTCTTCATCTTCTTCCCTTGAGATCCGAATTTGAGGTAGGGATAACTACTCATCTTTATGAGCTTTGACATAGATTTTGAGCATTTTGTATAAATGGTTCGATTTGGGTGTTAGGGTTTAAGATTCGGAATATTGAGAAAGAGGGGTTTTGTTATTTTAGCCCATAAATGCGTATTTTGGGTCTTAAAATGAGATTAGTGATAATTATTGTTGATATTTAGACCATTGAGTCAATAATGGGAAAAGTGAGAGAAATGCCATATTTGGGTTTTATTGGGTCATTAGTGTAATTAATGACTTCCATTGTGAAAGATGAAATTGGGATGGAAATAATGAAATTAGCATGATATGAGTTGGAATGGTGGAGTTGGATTTATTAATCGCTCACTTTTGAAATTGTTGATAAATTATCTGTTGGATGCATTTATTATCTGTTTAGAAGTAATTGCTTTGGGCTATCGGTGGATGATAGTCTTGATTGTTGTAGACAATGTATGATGATTAGGCAAATCAAAACTAATCAATTGGTTATGTCATCGAGTATGGCCGTTGGAATAATACATCAAATTTATGTATTGATTGATCGTGTATATGATATGTGTTTATATTCATTGTGTTGTGTGGGAGGAGATATGGGATGTACTCCACGGTTTAGGGGAAGATAGGGGATGGACTCCTAAACTGAATATTGTTTGAGAGGAAATAGGGGATGTACTCCATTGATACAGCAAATATGTGTATCTATTGAAGTATTGATACAGCAAATATGTGTATCTATTATGAAGTATGGAAGTGTTTTAATGTGTTATTGATACAGCAAATATGTGTATCTATTGTGAAGTATGGAAGTATTGTTGATATGAGTTGTTATCTCATTTAAAATGTTAGTAACGGAAATAGTGTTGATATGAGTTGTGGTCTCATGGGAACAGTTTGGCCAGGTTCTGAGCCATATCTATGAATTGAAAATCGGTTAAGTAAAGAAAAGAGAAATGAAACATGGACATATTTGACATGTAATTGAGTTGCGTTATGAATTTATCTATGTGGGTTAGACATTTATCAAATGCTAATGTTTTAGTTATCGCTCATATTATGTTTAGCATATCTCTACTAGGCGTTGGCTCACCCTAAATGGGACATCAGTTTCAGGTACAGGTGCTATGCCACCTCCAAGGACGTGGCTTGGGAGGCTTGAGGTTGTTAGACCCTTTTTGTTGTTTTTGTTGTATTACATGTATGTCAAGCCAAAGGCTTATGTTGTGTAGAGTTAGTACTCTCCTTTTTGTAACCAAGTGTTGACTTGGAAAGTTGTAAGCCTACAGGGCATTTACTTTTGTTGTCAACATGTAATACCTTTTGTAAGAATACTCTGATGATTATGATATGAAATCACTTTTCTTTATCGTGAATGTATGATATTATGGGGTTTTTTTTTTAGGGCGTTACAAAGTTGGTCTTATGTGTTAAACATTTATCGGATGCTAAAATTTTAGTTAATTCTCATATTTTTTTTAGCATATCTCTATTAGGCTTTGGCTCACCCTACTTTGGACATCATTTTTTAGGAACAGGGGACATGCTGCCTCCAAAGTCTTAGCTTGGGAGGTGTTGGAGTTGAAGACTCTCTTTTGCTATTTTGTTTTGATGTTAAATGTAAATTCAAGCCGAGAGCTTTATATGTAAAGAGTTAGAACTCTTCTGTTGTTGCAACCAAGTGTTCACTTGGAAAGTTGTAAGTTCGTAGGGCATCTATTTTGTTGATTAACATGTATCACCCTTTGTATAGAACACTCTGATGAATGAAATATAATGTTTCTTTTATGATTATGGACCTTATGGATGATTGATTTATATTGTAATTATGAGAGCGTTACATTATAAAACATGTGTATATAGATGTATATATATGCACAGTCTTGGTTTGATTTTAGAATTGCAGGTTAGCCAAGGGTCAGATCTGATCTTTAGTTATATATAGTAAATAAATAAATAGTAAAAAAAAAGGAAAAAAAGAAACAATAACAATAACAACACCAACCAAGGGTTAGATCTTAGATGAATATTTATCCTTTCGCTTTGATTTTACAATTATGACCAAAAACAAGTTTGAATAAACTAGTTCACTTTTTGAGGTCGACATGCTCTTTATTACAATAAAAATATATACAAAATATTTAAGGGGAAATTACTGAGTTTTTAAAAAATTAATTAAACCACCAACCAAGCTTCTGAATCTGTTGCATCAGTCATTTCTGCCCCATCTTCACACTGCAATGTTTCATTGATGTTCATGGGTGTCGTTGCAGGTTTAGAATTAAGCATGCCACGTTTATCAAGAAGATCCTTGGCATATTTTCTTTGGGAAATAAAAATCCTATCTTCTAGTTGTTGAGTGGCATCGAAATGGGATTGACCGGAGTTGGGTTGTAAGAAGCTCAAAAACTTTTGGTAGTAAGAAGATCAAACCATATTCAGTAAGATCAAACCATCTTTCATCTACTTTTTCTTTTTCTTTTTTTTTTCCTGGGAAGAGGTTTACACATTTGATGGCATTATTTATAGATTTAAAGATGTGCCAGGGGCATTTTCGTCTTAAAAATAGTGTTACTCTTCTTGCAAGCGCGTGACTCTCACAGTGTGTTATCTTTAACGAAAAAGCTAACTGTGTGTTTTAGTCCACAAACCACATGGGGGTTATGTGGTGATTTTCGAATGTCAGGGGGGTAATCCACACTCGGCCCAAACTACATGGGGTAAAATGAAGTTTGCCCTATAATAAATGGGTACAATCCTCTGTAGATTTGTTCTATTATAAAAGAACAGATCATTTGATTCGATCTCTGAAACAATTGCAATTCAACAGTTGTAAAAGCTTGTTGTTGAACTAGACAAGTTGATAAATTTCTTTAAGTCTTCGAATGGAGAAACTTGGAGAAGAGAGGCTTGATCTCGGGCTTGAATGGCTTGATCTCGAACGAGTTTTGAAACTATCTCTTTGAAAGGAGAGATCAAATTTGTATTTGTAACTTGAAAGGATTGGCACAAGTTCAGAGCACTTAATAATCCTTCACTTCAAATTTGAAGAGGTTTAGAGAGAATTTTAAGAAAAGAATTTGACAGAGTTTTGAGATTACTTAGGAATCTGCAAGACCTTAGCAAAATGTCCCTCTCTTTTTCAATAGTGAGAGTCTCTATTTATAGGCTTCAAGAGAGACAAGTTTATTTTGGCAACTCCAAAATTTGATTTTAATTTCCAATAAAAGAGAAATTTGTCTCTCATTTTATAGAAATAATTTGCATTGAAATTTGAATTTGAATTTGACCAAATTTTAACAAAATATCTTCATGGGCCCCCATCCCTTTGGGTTAACCTAATTATCAAAATAAGTTCACTTTTTTTTTTTTTTTTGTGACCCATAATTTAAAATGGGTTAAAATCTATAATTTTAGTAGGACCCACATCCATTTGAAAAATTTGATCATCTTAATTTTGATCAATCAAGAAAATTTATTTATCTTGATTAATCAGACGGTGATTAAGATACGTAAAAATTTAAGTGTCTACAGTGGTAAAAGACATGATAGTAGTGGTTGACTACCAAAGTTGTGAAGGCAAGTGCAAAAGGGAGGAGCATGATATGAAGAGAAAGGGGAGTTTGGTAAATTCAAAGAAAATGAAGGGACTTTTTGGTTCAATTTTGAATAAGGCCTTGTTTGGGACCATTTTTTTTAGTGACTTTTTGATTTTTTTACTAAAATATGATGTAAAAAAAAACTTGTATGTTTAGGACGACTTTTTAGTTTCTTACGAAAAAATACGCAAAATGTAAAGAGAAAATGGAATATTTGACTTTTTGGTATAGGTTGTTAGTTTTTTTGATTTTTTTAATGACTTTTTAATTTTTAAGCTAAAGAGTAATATTACCAAACGAGGCATAAATTAGATTTCAAATCTTGACAATGAGAATTTATTTTATTTTTGACCTTCCAGGTCTATTGCATCCACCATGTCTAGTGCAACTAATTTTTATTTCCTTATTTCTTCACAATTTTCGTAGATGTTGCTATTTATTTGGAATTTATCCATAAAATTACTAGTTCAGATTCTCAGTCTTTTAATTTCTGAATTACAAAATTTTATCAGTCCTATTTATACAATCTCCTATTGTAGACACCCCATTTTTGACCGTCCTCAAGACTTGGAGGTCATCGTTTGAACACTCGATGATTATCCATGTTCGTGTTCGTCTTGAGTTCTCGGAGGTTTCGGCCGCGCGCCTTACTTTGAGACCTCTCGACTTGCTTGTTTTGTGCTTGGTTGTAGACCAAACACTTGTGTGATTGCTTCTAAAGGAAGGGAATGGCTTGTTGGCCATCCCCACACCTCACCGGCCATGGCCTGAGGCCACCGGCCCTGTTTTCTTGCTACCGGCCAAAGGTGTTCGCCGGTCGGCATTGTTTTTGGTCAGCCGGCCATTGTTTTGATCAATCGGCCACTTTTTCTGGCCGAGACCTTTTCTTGGGGAGACTTGACCCTTCTGAACCTTTGGTTTAGCTTTTTATGGGAGGCTTGACCCTGTTGAACCGTTGGTTTAGCTACTTGGGGGAGGCTTGACCCTTTTGAACCTTTGCCTAACTTTTCCAAGAAGCTTGACCCTTTGCTCCAAGCTTCTAAGAGAAGCTTGAACCTTTCTTAGCTTCTTGAGGAAGCTTGACCCCTTTGCTCTAGCTTCCTCAAGAAGCTTGACCCTTTTTGCTTTAGCTTCTAAGAGAAGCTTGGCCCTTTTACTCAAGCTTCTAAGAGAAGCTTGGACCTTTGTTCTTCTATAAGAGAAATCCTCTTCCTCATCAGCAAAGGTTCAAATTTTTGGCCAAGGCTCCATATACATATATCTCTCTATATCTCCTCCATTTCAGCTCAAAAGTGTAAGGTTCTTGGCCCCATTACACTACAACTCTTAGCCTAACCCTTCCACCTTCGGTCTAAGCATCTTGGAGGCCATTTTCAGAGGCTAAGGGACTGGTTTTGGGGTCCAGAGCTGCTGGAGCTCTTGGCTACAAGGGTAACACTCATTTTCCCTCTTTTATTCCCCATTTTTGCACAAGCTTTTAGCCTATCTTGCATGCTGTTTTGAGCTTAGTGTATAACTAATAAAAGTTTTGATTTTGCATGTTTTTAATCTTTATTTAAGGTCACTTTTGTGTTTGGGCCTGTTTACCCCCTCTTAGGCCTTGTTTGGCCTCATTTTTGTGCCTTTTTCGTGAGCTTCGGGACCACCTTGTATTGGCCTTCTCACCACTGAAATCCAATGTTTTGAGGTCCTAATAAAGAGAGGGCCATCCCCTCTCCTTATTGTCCTGTTTACTGGCCTTACAAAGGAGCCCATATTTGCATGCATCCCAAGCTTGTTTCAGGCTATTATTTGTGAGTTTTATGACCTGCATGACCTCTGTCCTAAGGTTGTTTTTCCATATTAAGTGTCCATCTTGCACGTGTAGAGTAACCCTCTTCATGGCCTTTCAAAGTAGCCTTCACTTGCATGCTTCCTAGCCCCCTTTCAGGCCCTTTTTGATGAGTTTTAGGACCCTCATAACCTTTATCTAGAGGTGGTTTTGCCATTTTTTATGTCCATCTTGCATGTGCAGAGTAACCCCTTGCATAGCCTTTCAAAGGAGCACCTCATTCTAGCATGTGTTGACTGAGTTCCAGTGGGTTTTTGGTCATATTTTGGCATGCCATGTTTTTGTTTTTGGCTGGTTTGGTAGTCCTTCACATGCTTGATATAGTGGTAGTGTAAGTCATGGTTCACTAGCTTGTTTTGCATGATGTTTTGGCCGCCTTTCCTAGCATATTTTGGCCTTGCCTTAAACTTATTTTGTTCATATTTTGGGCTAACTTAGCTCTGTTTTGAGGCCTCTTGGTCGATTGGTGCTTGTCATACATGGTTGTAGTGTAATAGCCGTACTTACCTTTGAGTTTTGGGGTCCCTTGCATGTGTTGCTTGAGGCATTTTAGTGTTTTGGCATCATTGAATATGATATTTCAGAGCTTATATGTGTGCCATATTCTCATGTTTATCATGCCTTCAATGTGTTTGAGAGTTGCATCATTATGCGCCATTTATGAGCCATTGCATGAGCTTCATGTAAATGCATTTCGAGCCAACGTCCTAGCACAGTTGGCCACTAATTTTGGCATGCTTGAGAGCTACCCATGTTAGTGTAAGTCCATCTCACCATGTTGTTGTATGCTTGTTTCATTTTGCATGTTGTTGCATGCTATACATGTCCACATGTTTAGGTCGTATGCCTATTGCATATTGCATGTTAACATGCTCATGTTGCATTAGATTTGTTGCACACTTGAGTTATTTGCATGCTTGCTTGCTTGCTTAGGTTGCATTGCATTGAGCATGCATGCCTTGCCTCTTGATCGAGCATGATAGAGGTTGGGTCCCTTGTGTGTTTGTATGCATTTCATTTGACATCAAATGCACAACTTGATACCTTGGACCATCATGAATTGAAATGCGTGATTGGTGGCCCGAAGGTCGAGAGCCAAACTCCCTTGAGTTCATGACAAGATAGGGAGGTTGGTTGTGCAAACATTTTCTTTGAAATGCATTGCCATGTCTTGTTTTCCCTCTGCTGCTGCAAAAACAGGATTCTGCAGGCATAGATAACCGACCGACCACATTGAGTGCCGGCCGACCACAAATATTTGGCCGAGAGCTTCATTTGTGGTCGATGACCACTTTTCCATGGCCGGTGACCATTTCTCTTGGCCGGTGAGATCCCACAGTGTTCAGGGAATGTTCCAGAACCAACATTGGGATTTGTGCAATTTTCAGAGGCATAAAACAGTGCAAACAGAGACAGCAAGTGTATGGCGATGGATTTCCGGGCGGAATCGAGCACGCGTGCATTCACCCCTCTCTCTGAGGATGTTTTATTGCTTTCAGTAGCTTAATTAATTTGATTAGTTAAGTGGTTATGTAAATAATTAATTAGCTTGTTAGTTAGTTAATTTATATTATTCATTCGGACCCTCCGAGAGAGGGCAATGTTGTAATAAGTGTGCGTGTGTGTGATGTATGTCTTCCAACCCCACGTCTTTTTCCCTTTTACTTACCTACTTTGATGGTTAGTTCTAGGTCATGTTTTGATTAACATACTTATGCTCGCATGTTTGCATCCATTCATCTGTATTGCATGCACCGGGCTTAGCGCATCAAGCTAACTGCATCGTATTTCAAATTCCAAGTTGAATACGTGTATCGAGTTATTGCATTTCACATGCCATCCTTAGATTAGCCGAGCCTATTCTAGTTGCATTTTGTATGCGATGCATTAGCCATCTTAACATGGACTTGGATCGTACATTTGATTACTAACATGTTCCTTGTTTTGGCTCGGAGTATTAGGTAAGCGCTTATGCTTTAGCATCTTGCATGTGTGTAAGTGTTAACATGATAGCATGCTTACCATGAGGCTATATGCTTATGTGATATAACTGCCTGAATACCTGTGGGTGAAGGTTGGGTTGCTTGAGTTGGAATAATTCGTCGAAACCTGTGTTTTAGCCTACTTACGAGTAGCAAACTTCAATCCATTTTTCGAAACAAACGGATATACGATGCTTTGTTCCAACTTAGGTAATCCAATCTATACTTGTTTTGTTGTGCGCATCACGTAGTAATTCTAGGCTAATAAACCGGAATAAGAGCACATGTGTTTTCAAAAACAAGATACCATGCTTAGTAGAGCCCGATCTTTGATCGGGCGAGCGGGGGTGCTCATAGCTGACCTTCCCCAATTGTACCCAAGTTCCCGAGCCGAGACAACTTTGGTGGTGACGGACATGTGGCCTTAGGCAACGAGTCAGGGTTTCCTAAATTCCCCCCAAAATAAAATATTTATGTGGCGACTCTGTATCTGGCAAAGCAGTCCATGTTTGGCACTTCCTTCTAAAAATCTGTTTTCAAAACGATTTGCCGGATTTGAACTCTTTGGTGATTTATCAGTCTTGCATTGCACTTTGCGAGACTAGATTCAGAACCGTGACATTTGAGTCCTGAACTGTAGTGAGCCCAAGCGAACAAAACGGGATTCCCTCCCAGGACGTTCGGGGCGCATCTACAGTTTCTAGCGACTCCGCTGGGGAGTTAGAGAACTTGACTCGAACTCATGATATCATGTTTTGATTACACTTATGTGTTTCTTTGCATTGCATTTGCATTGGTGCGCCTAGGACACCGTGTTTGCCATCTGCTATTCCTGAATGGTTTGCCAGAGGCTTGCTTTGAGAAGCGTGCCATAAAGCTGACCGGTTACGGGCTCTGCCACGATGGGAACACAAACTCCGATTTTTACCGGGCACCCCTTTTGACCATTCGACCTAGTGCATATTCGAAATCCATAGTGACCGTTCCAAACTAGGACAGGTTGCTTACCCGATTATAGGTTGTTTGAAACCGCTACGTGCGCAGTGAAACCCTACCCCCAACATAGGGGTGTTTTGGCTCTCACTTGCTTGTTATGTGCTTTTAGAGTGTGTCTCTACAGGGAATGCATCTATCAGTTTGCAAGTCTGGGCATCAGGCCTGCAGGTATCAATATTTGGAAGAATCAGTTTTACCTGAGGGTATCAGTTTACAGGACAAAATTTTGGGTAGAATTCTATAGGGAGCACAGTCATTCAGCTTCGCTCATGATGGTTCTGGTGAAATCAAGCTGAGATGCTGTCTGTTTTCTCTTTTGCTAAGTAGTCTTGGAACCATAGCTTCAGAAGGGTCTGATAACCCTCGGGTACTTTGGACCTGTGTTGTTATGTGATCAGGGGATGAACCACCCGCAGGCGGCACTCAGTTTACTCCAGATGTGGCGTATGGCACGCACTGTTTTGAGCATTTGTGAATGCTGGTTTTTGTACTTTCTGACTTGGATATTGAGTCTGTCTTGTTATATCGAGTCAAGCCTGTTGAGTCTGTCTTGTTGTATCGAGTTAATCTTGTTGAGTCTGTCTTGTTGTATCAAGTCAGTCCTGTCGAGTCTGTCTTGTTGTATCGAGTCAGTCCTGTTGAGTCTGTCTCATTGTATCGAGTCAATCCTGTTGAGTCTGTCTTGTTGTATCGAGTCAATCCTGTTTTGTTAGGGTCAGGTGATTCCGGGGGTGTTCCATCGGGCATCACTGTTTTGTTTTGTGTTTGTCTTTTCGCTTTCTCTTGAGTTTGTTTTTGTCTTGGAGCCAGTTACGCCAGAAGTTATGAATGGAATAGCAGTGAATTTTCACACTCTTGTGTTTGCTTCTGCCTTACGCCTGTTGTGCCAGCATATTTGAGTGAAACGACAGTCCATCTCACCTGCTCTTCTACACCTTTAAATCATTATATTGACCTAAGTTTTTCAAAACTTTTTGAACACTGCGGTGAAAACAAAGATGAAGGAATTCCTCGGGTTTTGCAAAATTTGATCAACTGAGAGAAAGAGAGGCATGCTAAGCCCTTAATGATTGAAATCATGCTTGTTAGTATGAGTACTGAGAAGGACCCTGGCTTGATCCAGATTGGTTCTACATTGCCTTCAGCGCGAGCAATTTGTCGCTTTCTTAAAAATTTTCAAAAAAATGTTTTTGCGTAGTCCTGTGAAGACCTGTGTGGAATCGCTCCTGAGATCGTGTAGCTTAGGATCGCTCTCAGCCTCGAGACTCGATCCCTCACTTTCTAACCTTGAACTTAGACTCAGAAAGTTCAACGGCCAACCACAATATAAGGCCCGTGTGGCCAGATCAGAAGCAGCCCATGAATTAGGGGCGAGAATATCAGATATGATCAAAAGGAAGCTTGAAAAGCTAGATCAAAAGTGCCCCTGGAACTAGGGGCAAAAATGTCAGATGTGCTCGAAGAGTGAAAGATTAGTCATTCCTGCAAACCCATGAAGGCTGGCAAGAGTGCCAAATCCTAGAAGGGAGGAAAGAAGAAGGTATTGCTGAAAAACAACTGAGTTCCTATCCACAACACTAAGGGGCAAATTCAGCCCCCCATTGGATGGACTCCTGCATCGCCAGCGAACAGCAGCCATTCTCCTGGATTCAGATGACTTCGGGATCTCAAAACCATTTGACATGGACAAAGCTACACTTTTACCCTTGAGAGGCACGCTGAACCGAAGACCCGGAAGGGCGACCCAGGCAAAAGTTAGAGCAAAGAAAAGAACAAGAAAAAAGAAAAAAGAGAAAAAATGCAAAGATAAAAAAAAAATGAAAATGAAAAACGAAGAAAAGAAAAGAAAAAAGAGAAGAAATAAAAAGAAATGAAAAAAGAAAAGAAAAACATAGCTCGCAAGGTTGAAAACCCGGAAGGGCGGCCTTGGCAAAAGTTAGAGCGCAAAAGGAGAGGTTAAATACCCGAGTGTACCTTAACCCTGAACTACGTAAGGCTTGATTCCCATGTTTGGGATACATAGGCAACTTCATTCTGAAGTCCAACCACAAACACTTCCAAATTGATTGTGTCCATAAAATGGTTTTTATCATCTTAGCCTTCTCTGTGTCCGAGAATTTGGTTGTGTTCATCGCTCTGAGGACTGATTACAATGCGCTGCGGTGCCATTCAGACAAGGAGCAACTTTCCGTTGCCATTCAATGCGCTGCGGTGCCATTCAAATAAGGGGCAACTCTCCCTTGCCATGCAGCTCTCTTCGAGCAAGGGGCAATTTTCCTTCGGATCTGAGGTTGTGCATCTCAAGAGTAGGTTCCGAGCTCGTTGAGCAGCGGCCATTTGCAAACACAATTTTTGAGAATTTTTACTGAGGTTGACTGATTCTCTCGAAAATTATTTTTCTAAAACTAGACCTTTTCTTGGACCCAAAAAAAGAAAATTTTCAGTGCTCATAACTTAACTTACATGATTTCAAAACAAAAATCGAACAAGTGTGTTAATTTAACTCTCATGTTGGTCAAAATTGTTTTATTAGAAAACCAAAACAAAAATGGTCAAAATGATGAACTAGGGGCACAGTTGAGTTAGGTGTTCTGTCTTTTCCCCATTGTCAACATACTCGCCAGAAAGGGCACTCCACTTGCCAGGAAGGGCACTCTACCTGCCAGAAAAGGGCACAATTAAAGCTAACAATAAAGGGCTGAAAGCTCTCTTATCCTCCAAACAACGAGGTATCAAACCAGGTGCGAAGCATGAATTGGAATGGATCAAGATATTCCAGTCCCTCATCTGGACAGATCTGATCACGTCCAAACTTCCCAACGGAGCATCGTCAACCGATGTCAGCTGCAGATTTGCTACACACCCAGTTGTAGCACAACCTCTCTGTGGGAGAAACTCACTGTTGTGAACAAGAATAAGAATCTGGTAGAATACCAAGGGCAAGAGCCCACAACTTTTCTTGCTTATCCATCAAACACCCAAGGGAGGGATGAAAAAAAATGAGGGATTGAAAAATAGAGAGATGTGCGTTGAGAGAAAAAGTGAGAAAAGGACTTTTTTAGAAAACTAGAGATTGAGTGCCATGTGATGTGAGAATCACAAGTGAGAAAGGGTGGGAAACAATACCAGGTGAAACAGGCTCCCTGTGCACGTCTGAGTGTCGTGTCTTTTTGTTTTATCTCGATTCTTGTTTTGAGTCGTCTCGAGTGTCACTCGATGTGTTTAGGTTGTTTACCTTTTCTTTTCCGTTGTTGAGTCGTAGTGTGCTGTGTTCAGTCGTAGGCTCAATACCCGGTTAAGAACTCATCTCTTAATTTCAAAAATAAAATCGTTTTGTGCTCCGAGTGCTGTGCCATTCTCCACATTTGTGCAAAACAAGATTCTTTCTTTCATAAACTGCAAGGGTTCAACCCAGGTCATGAGAGAACAGTAGAACAAGGACCTATCTGAAGCTATATAGGTTCCGGGCTGCAAAGCAAGAGAAAAGAGGGAAAATTTGGAGCATCTTAGCATGTTTCAACTTCAGCAAATTTCGAGATTGCATCCCAGGTGCATCTTGTCATGCCTCGCCTTTCTCTGGAGCATGAGTGTTTCTTGACCCCAAGCTTAAGCCTGCTTCAAGTCAAAATGGCAGTCCAAGCAGCACATGTGGTTTTAACATGCAGATGTTATCTCTTGCCAATACAAACAGGGTGTACCCTTTTCGAGCTGAGTGTGTTGCAAAGCCCTTTGAGAGATAAATCGGAGGCACCAGAATGCATGTTTGATGCCCCTCTATTCCATAGAATGTGCACTTTTATATACACTTCTGTTGCATGCATGCCACGCATCGTTATGATTCATGCATAGAATATGCTTGCTTTCAATTCCGCATAGAATATGCTTTGCTTTCAATATTGCATAGAATATGCTTTCCATGTTGCATAGAAAATGCCCCCTTACTTGCACAAAAGATGCATTTTATCGTACTTGTTTTGTGCACCTTCCTCGCACTTTCTGGTGCATTGTATCTCTCTCACACTGTCTTGTGCATTTTCACATTTCATAGCATTCGCACTATCTTGTGCACTCGCGTTGTCTAACGCATCGTGCTATCTTGTGCATTCGCACTGTCTTCTGCACTCGCGCTGTCTAATGCATCGCACTGTCTAGCGCATCGCACTATCTTGTGCATTCGCACTGTCTTGTGCACTCCCGTTGTCTAACGAATCGCGCTCTCTTGCACATTGCACTATTTTGTGCACCTTACATTGCATTGCATCATTCGTGCTATTTTGCGCGTTGAGCTATCTTGCGCACCTCATCTGCACTTGTTAGTGCATTTCATTTTCATTCGTGCTGTTTTGTGCATCGCACTGTTTTATGCATTACATTGTTTCATTTGTGCTATCTTGCGCATCCCACCTGCACTTGCATCGCATTGTATTACATTCGCGCTGTGCTGCGCAGTCTACCTGCACTTGTTAGTGCATTGCGTTGTTACGCACTTTAACCTGCATTGTCGTACATTCCAATAACTTGCATTGCCATGCATTTCCTTGCATGCATTATCACGCATACCCCCTACATTGTCGTGCACTCTTCACTTGCGTCGACACGCACGTTTTGCCTCCACCTGCACTGTCATGCACTCTTCACTTGCATCGACACGCATGTTTCGCTTCCACCTGCATTGTCGTGCACTCTTCACTTGCGTCAACACGCATGTTTTGCTTCCACCTGTATTGTCATGCATTCTTCACTTGCGTCGACACGCATGTTTCGCCTCCACCTGCATTGTCGTTTACTCTTCACTTGCGTCGACACGCATGTTTCACTTCCACCTGCACTGTCATGCATTCTTCACCCGTGTCGACACGTATGTTTCGCTTTCACCAGCATTGTCATGCACTCTTCACTAGCGTCGACACGCATGTTTTGCTTCCATTTGCATTTGTAGACACCCCATTTTTGACCGTCCTGAAGACTCGGACGTCACCGTTTGAACACTCGGTGATCATCCATGTTCGTGTTCGTTTTGAGTTCTCGGAGGTCTCTGCTACGCGCCTTGCCTTAGGATCTCTCGACTTGCTTGTTTTGTGTTTGGTTTTGCACCAAACACTTGTTGTTTTGCTTCTGAGGGCAGGTAATGGCTTGTTGGCCATCCCCACACCTCACCGGCCATGGCTTGAGGCCACCGGCCCTGTTTTGTTGCTACCGGCCATTGGAAACGGCCGGTCGGCACTCTTTATGGTCAGCTGACCATTGTTTTGGTCAATTTTTTATTTTTGGCTGGCTGACCACTGTTCATCTACTTTTGGCAGATATTTTATGCCAGCTGTGATAGCTGGCATCCACAATGCCTCACCTCCACACACGTGTATGGAGGGATCTCCCTCTTGCTTAGCTTGTTTTGTAAGCTTTGCAAGATTGGAATTCCTTTAAAGGGAGGGCTTCTCCTCCCTCCTCAAGGGTTCCAAAAAAGTTCCGGAGATCTGATATTAGGGTTAGAGAATTCTATATCTATCTATCACTATATCTCCCTCTCCTTTGATTTGTGTGTGCTAAAATGTGTTTTGTTCTTAGTTTTGCACTAAGACACATAGTATTACACCATACCTTGGTTGCTAAGGTGCCAATGGGTTGTTCTTGAAGTTTTTGAGCTGGTTTTGACCCAAGGAAGGTGCTAGAGTGATCTTCTTGAAGAAGGTCTACAAGGGTGAAAATTATTTCCTTTATTCCCCATTTTTGCATAGGCTTTTAACCTACCTTGCATCCATTTTTAAGCTTAGTTATAAACTAAGAAAAGTTTTATTTTTACCTTCTTTTGATCTTTGTTTAAGGTCTCTTTGAGGTTTGGGGTTGTTTCCCCCCTCTAAGGCCTTGTTTGGCATTGTTTAAGGCCATACCTTTTGACCATTATTTTGAGCTTTGCATGACCTCTCTACCACTGAAATCCAAAGGATTTTCAGTGGTGGATTTCAGTGGTAGAGAGGTGGTTTTGAGGTCCTAAATAGGAAAGGGTCATCCCCTCTCCATGTTGTCTTTGATGCTTGCATAAGTGGCTTGTGTTGTAGCATGTGTGCCTAGCTTGCTTTAGCTCCATTTCAATGCATATTAGGCTTTGTTTTGCCATGATATAGCACTGTTTTAAGTTGGTTTAGACATGTCTTGTATGCTCCATACACTTGTCTTGTAATCCCATGTTTTGGCCTTAACATGCATCATGTTGTAACATGTGTTTTTAGCATGATTTTGGCTTAGCTTTGTGAAGCTTTTATGCATGTTTTGGTGTGCTTGAGGTCTAATTTTGATTTTTTGGGTCATCCATGACTTGCTTTGTATAGCTACCTTGCAATCTAGCTTGTAGGCTTTGAGTATCGAATTCTCTAGCATGCTCTACTTGCATCATTCCAGTGGTTTGGCATCACTTATAATGATATTTCAGTCCATATAGCATGCTCAAATACTTGCATTTATCACCTATCCCGCGCTTTGGATAGTTTGTGTTTTATGCTCCATGTTTGGACCTTTGTGTATGCTTCCATGCTTAGACCATTTAGATGCCATCTAACTGTGTCTTTGGCCTTATTTTGATCTGCCTCGGGACTGTGTTGACTCCTTTTGGCCGTTTGAGGCATGGTTGACATGGTCATGGCTTGAGCCCCTTAGCTAGCCTTGAGTTTTGGACCTTGTTGCATGCCTTATTTGCATGGTTTGGTTGGTTTGGCACCAACCTTAACATGATTTCAGAGTTTATCAATGCTTGCTATATGTCCGTGTTCATCCCTTTTAAGTGTACTTAAAGTTGCTTCTTTATGCTTGAGTATTGGACCAATAGGCATGCATGTTTGTATGTAAATTTGCCTTCATGTTCGTAGCATTTTGGCACTAATTTGGGCTTATTTGGGAGCTGCCCATACTAGTTTAAGACCATCCCCGCATGTTGTCACATGATTGTTGCGTGTTTAGTGAATTACATGTTGTAGCATGCGAGTTCAATTGTGCCTCGTTGTGTACTTAATCCATGACATGTTGTTGCATGCTTAGGTTGTAATGCATTTGGCATGCATTCTCTCTTTTAGTCACTTAACATGTTGTTACATGTTTGTATGTTGTCACATGCTTGCATGTTTGCATGCTTGTTCACATTTTCATGGTGCATACTTAGCTTCCATGCCTAGGTTGCATTGCATTGAGCATGCATGCCTTGCCTCTTGATCAAGCATGATAGAGGTTGGGTCCCTTGTGTGTTTGTATGCATTTCATTTGACATCAAATGCACAACTTGACACCTTCAACCATTATGCATTGAAATGCGTGATTGGTGGCCCGAAGGTCGAGAGCCAAACTCCCTTGAGTTCATGACATTATAGGGAGGTTGGTTGTGCAAACATGTGCTTTGAAATGCATTGCCATGTCTTGTTTGCCCTCTGCTGCTGCTGCTGCAAAAACAGGATTCTACAGGCATAGATGGCCGACCGACCACATTCAGTGCCGGCGGACCACAAATCTCAGGGCGAGAGCTACATTTATGGTCAATGACCACTTTTCCATGGCCGGTGACCATCCCACTTGGCCGGTGGCATCCCACAACCCTCAGGGAGTATTTCAGAAGCATCCTAGGGACTTTTGCAGTCTCCAGAGAAGAAAAACAGTGCAAACAGAGGCAGCAAGAGTATGGCAATGGATTTTCGGGCGGAATCGAGCACGCGTGCATTCATCCCTCTTCCCGAGGCCTCTTTACTGCTTTTCTTAGCTTAATTGATTCGTTAGTTAGTTAAGTGTTGTAAATAATTAATTAGCTTGTAGGTTAATTAATTTGTATTATTCTTTCGGTTCCGCCGAGAGAGGGCACAATTGTGTAATAAGCGTGCGTATGTGTGATGCATGTCTTCCAACAACCATTTTTTTCTCCCTTTTACTTAACTGCTGATGATGGTTAGTTCTAGGGAACGTTTCAATTAGCATCCTTATGCTATGCTTGTTTGCATCATTCATCTATATTGCATGCACCAGGCTCGGCGCATCATACTAACTACATAGTATTTCAAATTCCAAGTTGAATACGTGTATCGAGTTGTTGCATTTCACATGCCATCCTTAGATTAGCCGAGCCTATTCTAGTTGCATTTTGTATGCGATGCATTAGCCATCTGAACTGGACTTGGATCATACATTTGATTACTAACATGTTCCTTGTTTTGGCTCGGAGTACTAGGTAAGCGTTTATGCTTTAGCATCTTGCATGTGTGTAAGTGTTAACATGATAGCATGCTTACCATGAGGCTATATGCTTATGTGATATAACTGCCTGAATACCTGTGGGTGAAGGTTGGGTTGCTTGAGTTGGAATAATTCGTCGAAACCCGTGTTTTAGCCTACTTACGAGTAGCAAACTTCAATCCATTTTTCGAAACAAACGGATATACGATGCTTTGTTCCAACTTAGGTAATCCAATCTATACTTGTTTTGTTGTGCGTATCACGTAGTAATTCTAGGCTAATAAACCAGAATAAGAGCACATGTGTTTTCAAAAACAAGATACCATGCTTAGTAGAACCCGATCTTTGATCGGGCGAGCGGGAGTGCTCATAGCTGACCTTCCCCAATCGTACCCAAGTTCCCGAGCCAAGGCAACTTTGGTGATGACGGACACGTGGCCATCGGGACGAGTCAGGGTTTCCTAAATTTCCCAAAATAAAATATTAAGGTGGCGACTCTACATCTGGCAAAGCAGTCCATGTTTGGCACTTCTTTCCAAAAATCTGTTTTCCAAAATGATTTGCTGAATTTGGACTCTTTGATGATTCATCGCTCTTGCATTGCACTCTGCGAGACTAGATACAGGACCGTGACATTGAGTCCTAAATTGTAGTGAGCCCAATGAACAAAACGGGGGATTCCCTCCTGGGACATTCGGGGACGTCTACAGTTTCTGGCGACTCTGCTGGGGATTTAGAGAACTTGACTCGAACTCATGATATCTTGTTTTGACTAGACTTATATGTTTCTTTGCATTGCATTTGCATTGGTGCACCTAGGACACCGTGTTTGCCATCTGCTATTCCTGAATAGTTTGCCGGAGGCTAACTTTGAGAAGCGTGCCATAAGGCTGACCGGTTATGGGCTCTGCCATGATGGGAACACAAACCCTGATTTTCACCGGGGCACCCTTTTGACCATTCGACCTAGTACATATTCGGAATCCATAGTGACCATTCCAAACTAGGATAGGTTACTTAACCGATTATAGGTTGTTTGAAACCGCTGCGTGCGTAGTGAAACCCTAGCTCCTGGCAAAATAGGACAAGGAAACCCTACCCCAATATATGGGTGTATTGGTTTTCATTTGCTTGTTATATGTGCTTTTACAGTTGACCTCTATAGGGAACGCACATATCCGTTTACAAGTCTGGGCATCAAGCCTACGGCCATCAGTGTCAGTGTTTTGAGAATCAGTAGTATCTGCGGGTATCAGATTCAGTTTTGGGGCAGTAGTTTTGGGGAACAGTGATCAGTGATCAAATACCGTTATTCAGTTATGCTTACGATTGTTCGAGTAAAATTGGGCTGAGATGCTACCTGTTTTCTCTTTCAGGAGGAGGGGGGAGTCTCAGAGATCTGAGTTCAGAATAGCCAGTGTTCTCCTTCGCTGAAGCAAGGCAGATATCTGATCAATCAAGTCACCAGTCACATCACCTCCATTCAATTCAGCGGATTTATGATGTCACAGAATTCAGAAGAAGTTGTGGTTATGGCAGCTGCACTAAACCAAAGGGTCATCTTAAAGGGTGAGACCGATGTTGAGATATCACAACCGCCCAGGTCGCCTGCTGCGCGCCCGATCTGGGAACCCCAGTTGTTTCAAGCTCGTGAACCCACCACGTTTGAGTTAATGGAAATGATTGGTGACCTCCAGAGATCTGTGGCTGATCTAGCCAATGGAATGTCAGCCCCACCACCAACTGCATCGTATGTTGGGAATTTCATGCCACAGGAGCCCCAGCTACTGGGGCGAATTGAAATTGAGCTCAGCCAGCCTAAAACTGTCTCGAACTCCGGCAATGACGTATCAACGACAACGGGGCTTCGCACTGAAGCAACAACCCAAACCTCCCACCAAGCTAAGGCTAGTGGAAAGAACAAGATGAAGGCAGATGCAGATCCCTATGCGCAACTCCAGCAAGCTGTTGAGGCTCTGAAAGTCGGGGGGTTGAATAAGCAACAAGTACTCGCAGTTTTGGCTAAAACTGTGGATGACAACTTCCCTACTCAGACCGAGAGTAGTTCAAGCCAGAGGAAAAATTGGGATAAGGACCGTCGCACCGGAACTGTTCCTACCAATCCCAACCCTACACCTGGGAAAGATCAGAGAGCCAAGACAGCACCTGCTGATCCTTTTCTAGTGCGCCCAACACAAATCCACAGACTTCGAAGTACCTGCCCCAAGGGCGCAGGGTTTTTCATGCCCTCTACATGCCTTGTCTAAGGCGCTTCAAATCCTTGCTGAAAAGGGACATCTTAAACCCCTTGAGCCTCGGCCTCTCCCTGCTCATCTTCCACCAGGTCATGATACTACCCAGTACTGTGCGTACCACCAACAGATTGGTCACACCACCGACAATTGCTTTCGTCTTCGCCACGAAGTGCAAGACTTGATCGATGGTCATCCTCTCACCCAGCTCAGCAAAGTCTGTCACCACTGAGTTCCTGGACTTCGAAGATAATACAAGTATGTGATCAGGGGTTGGCCCACCTGCGGGCGGTGCTCGATTTACTTCAGATGTGGCGTGTGGCGCACACTGTTTTGAGCATCTGCGAATGCTAACTTTTGCAGTTTCTGACTTGGGTGTTGAGTTAGTCCTGTGGTTTTGTTTTGAGTCTGTATCTTTGTTTTAAGTCAGTCTTTTTGCTTAAAGGTCTGTCTTGTTGTATCTAGTCCATCCTGTTGTATAGGAGTCGGGTGATCCCGGAGTTGTTACCTCTGACACCATTGTTGTTTTTGTGGTTATCTTTTCCTTTCTTTTGAGTCTGTCTCTGCAGTGGAGCCAGTTGCAACCAAGAAATTTGATTGAAATAGCTGTGGCTGTCATGCTTTTGTGCTTGTTGATACTTTGAGCCTGTTGTGCCAACAATGTTCAAAATGAAGTGGCAATGCTTTTCACTTACTTTTCTATGCTTTGAACTCATTGTATTGACCTAAGTTTTTCAAAACCTTTTTGAACATTGTGAAGAAAACGAAGAGGAAGGAATTCTTTGGGTTTTGCAAACGTTGATCAATTGAGAGAGAGAGAGAGAGAGAGGCGTGCTAAGCCCTTAATGATTGAGATCATGTTTGTTAATGTGAGTACTGAGAAAGATCCTGGCTTGATCCAGATTGGTTCTGCACTGTCTTCAGCGCGAGCGATTCGTCGCTTTCTTAAAAGTTTTCAAAAAAAAAAAAAATTTGCACGGTCCTACGAAGACCTGTGTGGAATCGCTCTTGAGATTGTGTAGCCTAGGACCGCTCTCAGCCTCGAGACTCAACCCCTCATTTTCAAACCTTGGACTTAAAATCAAAATGTTCAATGGTCAACCATCAAAGGAGGCCTGCGTGGCCAGATTCGAAGCAGCCCTCGAACAAGAGGCACCAAAGTCAGATCAAGAAGGTCAGACGTCGTCAAAAGAAGCTTGCGAAGCTAGATCAAAAGCACCCCTTGAACTAGGGGCAAAAATTTCAAATGTGCTCGAAGAGCCGAAGATGGATCATTCTGCAAATCAACAAAGAGTGGCAAGAATGCTAAATCCCAGAACGGGAGAAAATGGATTCCGATGACTTCGAGATCTCAATACCCATTTGACATGGACAAAGCTACACTTTACCCTTGAGAGGCTTGCTGGGCCGAAAACCCGGAAGGGCGACCCAGGCAAAAGTTAGAGCAAAGAAAAAAAAAAGAAGAAGAACAAAAAAGAAAAGAAAGAAAATGAAGAAAATGAAAAGAATTGAAAAAAAGAAAAACAAAACTCGCAAGGTTGAAAACCCAGAAGGGCGGCCTTGGAAAAAGTTAGAGCGCAAAATGAGAGGTTAATACCCGAGTGTCCCTTAACCGGAACTACGTAAGGCTTGATTCCCATGTTTGGGATACGTAGGCAACTTCATCCTGAAGTCCAGCCACAAACACTTCCAAATTGATTATGTCCATGTAATGGTTTTGATCATCTTTGTCATTCCTGTATCTGAGAGTTCAGTTGTGACCATCGCTATGAGGATTGATTATAATGCACTGCGGTGCCATCCAAACAAGGGGCAACTTTCCGTTGCCATTCAATGCGTTGCGGTGCCATTCAAACAAGGGGCAACTTTCCGTTGCCATTCAATGCGTTGCGGTGCCATTCAAACAAGGGGCAACTTTCCGTTGCCATGCAGTTTCCTTCATACAAGGGGCAGTTTTCCTTCCGATCTGAGGTTGTGCATCTCAAGAGTAAGTTCTGTGCTCGTTGAGCAGTGGCTGTTTGCCAAAATGTTTTTTTGAGAATTTTTACTGAGGTTGACTAATTTTCTTGAAAATTATCCCATTTTTCCAAAACTGGACCATTTCTTGGACCAAAAAAAGGAAAATTTTCAGTGCTCATAGCCTAACTTGCATGATTTTTTTCAGAAAATTGAACAAGCATGTTAATCTAACTTTTATATTGATCAAAATTGTTTTAGTAGAAAACAAAAACAAAAAAAGGGTCAAAATGATGAACTAGGGGCACAGTTGAGTCAGGCGTTCTGTCTTTTCCCCGTTGTCAACTACTTGTCAGGAAGGGCACCATATTTGCCAGAAAAGGGCACGACTGAGGTTAACAATAAAGGGCTGAAAGCTCTTCTATCCTCCGAGCAACGAGGTGTCAAGCCAAGTGCGAAGCATGAACTGGAATGGATCAAGATATTCCACTTCCTCGTTTGGACACATTTGACCATGTTCAAACTCCCCAGCAGAACATCATCAACCGATGTCAGCTGTAGATTTGCTACACACCCAGTTGTAGCGTAACCCTCTACGGGAGAGTTCACTGTTGTGAGCAGAAGAAGAGAATCTAGTAGAATGCTAGGGGCAAGAGCCCGCAACTTCCTGTTTATCCCTCAACCACCTAGGAGAGGGATAAAATATGAGAGATTGAAGAATAGAGAGATATGCGCTGAGAGAAAAAGTGAGGAAAAGGGCTTTTTCAGAAAAACAGAGATTGAGTGCTAGAGTGATATGAGAATCACAAATGAGAAAGGGTGGGAAACAATACCCGGAGAAACTGGCCTCTCGCTTTTGTAACACGTCCGAGTGTTGTGTCTTTTGTTTGTCTCGATTCTTGTCTTGAGTCGTTTCAAGTGTCTGTGTTTGTCTTTAGGTTGTATACCTTTTGTTTTCTGTTGTTGAGTCTTTTTTTTTGCTGTGTTCAGTCGTAGGCTCAGTACCCCGGTCAAGAACTCATCTCTCAATTTCAAAAATGAATCGTTTTGTGCTCAAAGTGCACTGCCATTCTTCACATTCGTTCTTCCACATATAGAGCATCTGAGTATGTTTCAACTTCTGTCAATCCCATCTTTGCATCCCGTCTGTTCGGATCGAACTGTTTGTTCAGGATTAGCTGTATGCCGAATAAATCGAATGTTGTGTTATGGGCTGTGAGTTCAGAATCAGCAATGTTCAGAATGGGCTGTGTATTTAGAATCAGCAGTGTCCTGCATGAGTCGTATGACCAAAACCAATAGAGTACTGTGTTGCGAGTGGTGTGTTCAAAACGAACGCTCTATATGTTGAACATATTGAGAACTCGTGATTAGTTCCTTTTCCAGTGCCTTCCGGTGTTGATTTTGCAAAGTCACACCTGTATTACTTCAATTTGCTTATCGAGTTGTTGCTCATTTGCTTATTGAGTTGTTACTCATTTGATTACCGAGTTGTTACTCATTTTGCTTATCGAGTTGTTGCTCATTTGCTTATTGAGTTGTTACTCATTTGATTATCGAGTTGTTACTCATTTTGCTTATCGAGTTGTTGCTCTCTGCTTATCGAGTTGTAAACTTGTTAAGGTCTCATTTTTGCTTATTAAGTTAATTTTGTTACGTTGGTCTACCTGACGTGGTAGTACATGCATGTTCAATTTCCATCCGATTACATTGTCATGTGATATGGTATAATATGATGCGATGCGATGTATGAAATATGCGATGCAACACTTTTTTAGGAAAAAGTTTGTTTCATTCCATCCTCTTTTCAAGTACATAGTTTTGAAGAAAACAAAACCTGCCTGCGGCAGTACAATGTGCTCAAGCCACCAGCAAAAAGAAAGGAAAAGCGAAAGGGAAAAGCAACAAAAATGTCTAAACAAAGCCAGAAAAAGAAGAAAAGCAGCAAAAAGTCTAGATCAATGTCAAATGGTCTCAGGCATGATAGTTTGTCCTCGTCCTCTTCCTAGACGAAGGTCCAGGAGCATCGTCGCCGACTCCACCATCTGAGCTCGAGCCCGAATCATCTCCAGTCTCATCCTCCGATGACTCTGCCTCTGCCTCTGTCTTAGACTCATCATCGTTCGGAATCGGTGCCCGCGAGCTGCTCCCAACATGAGTGCGCTCCGCTTTGGTGCGGGGGGGTACAGTGGTCCCTCGTCCTGCTCTCCCTCCTCCTCGGGCAGACACGGATGGTCCTGCTGGAGTACCTCCTGCAACCGGTATCTAGAATGGGGGCTGAAAAGGACAAATAGTAGATACATCAGATGTGCTACGAGTGGTGTATCAGTGCATAATGCCGTTTATGAATGCTATGAGCAGTATATCAGCGCAGAATGCCGTATATGAATGCCATGAGCAATGTGTCAGTACAGAGTACAGTGACAGAGTGCAGTGTATGAATGTCGTGAGCAATGCTATGAGCAGTCTGTGGGTTACAGTGTATCAAAAAGCTGTGAAGGCCGTGTATCAAGTGCCATGTTGACAGTGCAATCCATCAGATTATGTGTGAAACAGATCATGCACAGTTTGAGATTGTGGTGGAAGAAGCTTACCAGGATACTATAAATAGCCAGCAGGTCGAGGCTCCGCTATAGCATCCACATCACAGAAGCAGTCAACTCCAAAGACTGGCGAGTGTACTCGGCAGAAGTCTGCAAGAGTGTTAGAAACATCAGTATTCTGCGAAAAATCAAGAGAAATGAAATGAAATGACTGTATGAGATGCAAAACACAGTAGTGCATACCGGAGGCAAGTCGTAGAATCCGATTAGCTCGTGATTAGGCGGAGGGGGAGCGATGGGGATCTGTTAAGTCTCCCCACCCTGCCCTCGGCATGTCATCATGGTAGGCAGCTCAGGCCACCCAGCTCCCTGCTCTCTCCGAGGCCCACTCCTATCTCGGGCCCGAGATGCCCGCGATGCTCCCGCTCTCGCAGCTGGCGCCGCTGGTCTCTCTCTCTCACCTCGGCCGGTACCCGCCAGAGGCAGCATGATATAGGTCTGGACGAACTCCGCGTAGTCGCCCTCGTCTACATAACGCTCATAGCTCCAGCCGATGGTGTAACTCATTGTAGACGTCCCCGAACGTCCCGGGAGGATGGGTCCCGTTCTGTTCGTTTTGGGCTACAGCTCGGACTCTCAAATCGTCACGGTTCTTAATCTGAACCAAAGAGTCCAAATCCGGCAAATCGTTTTGGAAAATAGATTTTTAGAAAAGAAGTGCCAAACATAGACTACTTCGCCAGATACAGAGTCGCCACCTAAATATTTTATTTTGGGAGAATTTAGGAAACCCTGACTCGTTTGCCTAAGGCCACATGTCCGTCATCACCAAAGTTGCCTCGGCTCGGGAACTTGGGTACGATTGGGGAAGGTCAGCTATGAGCACCCCCTCTCGCCCGATCCGAAGATTAGCCTCTACTAACCATGATATCTTGTGTTTGAAAACATTATGCATTCTTATACCGATTATTAGCCTAGAATTACTATGTGATGCATACAGCAAAACAAGTATAGATTAAATTGCCTAAGTCAGAACAAAGCATCGCATTTCTGTTTGTTTTGGAAAATGGTTTGAATTTTGCTACTCGCGAGTAGACTAAAATACGGATTTCGATGAATTATCCCAATTCAAACAATCCAACCTTCACCCACAGGCGTTCATGTAGTTATATCACATAAGCATATAGCCACATGGTAAGCATGCTATCATGTTAACATTCACACTCATGCGAGATGCTAAAGCATAAATACTTACATTGTACTCCGTGCCAAAACAGTGAACTTGTTAGTAATCATATGCATGATCCTAATTCATGTTAAGGTGGCTAATGTATCTCATACAAAATGTCACTAGAATAGTCTCGGCTAACCTATGAATGGCACGTGAGATGCGACCGATAACATGTATTCAAGTTTGATTTGAAATACTATGCAGTTAGTATAATGCGCCGAGCCCGGTGCATGCAATACTGATGAATGATGCACGCATGCATAGCATAAGGATGCTAAATTAAATATGCCCTAATACTAACCATCAAAGCAGGTAAGTAAGAGGGAGAAAGAAATAGCGGTTGGAAGACATACACATACGCATCCACACTTATTACAAATTTGCCCTTGCTCGGAGGGACCAAAAGAATAATACAATTAATTAACCTATAAGCTAATTAATTATTACAGACAAATTAAACTAGTTAAGTGAATTAACTAATCTAATAAAACAGTAAACAGCCTTAGGAAGAGAGCCCAATGTAATGCATGCTCGGTTCCGTTCGGAAGTCCATTGCCATGCACAAGTTGCCTCTGTTTTTACTGTTTGGCACCTCTAAAAATTGCACAAACTCCAAGGTTGCTTCTCTGAGTGCTGTGGAACACCACCGGCCATGAGGAATGGTCACCGGCCATGGGTAATGGTCATCGACCACCTGTGGAGATATCGGCCACAAATTGTTGGTCGGTCGGCACTGTATGTAGCTGACCAGCCAAAACTTCCTGCAAAACCTGTTTTGACAGCAGCAGAGGGCAAAACAAGGCATAGCAATGCATTTCAAGCAAATGTGTGCACAAACACATCCATTATCATGTTTGTGACTTAAAGGGACATGGTTCTCGATTCTCGGACCACCAACCGCACATTTCAATGCGTGATGGCCCAAGAAACCAAGTATGCACTTTGATTTCAAATGAGATGCACATCAAACAAGCAAGTGAGGCTCAACCTCTATAATACTCAATTCAAGAGGCAAAGCATGCATGCCAATGCAATGCAACCTAGGCATGTTAACTAAGTATGCAACATGGGCATGCAATGCACAATGCATACTAGGCATACAACCTATGCAAGCAAGCATGCAAGGCATGAGGCAATGCAAACCAACAAGTGTGCAAGATGCAATGTGGATGTTCAAGCATGCAACAACACATGGAGCAAACATAACATTGTTTGGACTTGGTTAACATCAAGTATGCAATCAACACACAAGGTGAGCATCCCACAACATGCGAGAATGGACTTAAACTAGTTTGGGCAGCTCTATACTAAGCCCAAAACAGTGGCCAATTGCTAAGAGAATGAGGACCAAATAACATGCAAGCATGCATGCACACAAGGACCAGCACTTAGGCATTGAAAAGCAACTCTCAAGCACACTTAAGAGGATGAAAACATGGACAAATGGCATGCATTATAAGCTCTGAAAATTAAGTCATGAAAGGTGCCAAACCAACTAGACAAGACAAACAAGGCATGCAAGCAAAGCCAAAATTCAAGGCAAGCTAAAGGTATATTGAACTACACTTAGAAAAGCCGAACATGGCATGAATTAAGCAACCAAAATCAGAGTTTTAGCATATTAAGACAAAGCCAATAACACATCTAGATGGCATCTAAATGGCTTAAACATGCAAGCATGCACAAGGGCCTAAACAAGGGGCATAAGACAACAACCTTTTAACACATTAAAGGGGCATCAAATGCAAGCATGCAAGCACGTCATGAGGACTGAAATGACATGTTAAATGGTTCCAAATCACTGGAATAATGCAAGTAATGCATGCTCATGGTTCATACACTTGAGGCTTACAAGCCAAGAATGCAAAGAGGCTAAACAAAGCATGACAAGCATGGCTAAGACAACCTACATCAGACCTTAAGCATGGAAAAACAAGCCTAAAAGCTTCACAAAGCTTGGCCAAAACAAGCAAGCATGGTAATCTGCATGCTGAGTACATGTTAAGGTAAATGATAGCATTACAAGACATGTATGCTAAACAAGCATGGTGTGCCTAAACCAACATAAAACAGTGCTATAGCATGGCAAAATAACACTAAATAGCAGCTAAGATATGGCCAACATGAACTTGAAAATGGTGCTCACACATGACGCTAAAATGGCCTTTTTTAAGGACAACAAGGAGAGGGGGTGGCCCTCTTCTTCTTAGGACCTCAAGGCACCATCCTCACCACTGAAATCTTGAGAGATTTTAGTGGTGAGGAGGCCCAAACAAGGTGGTCCCGAGGCTCAACCAAAATGGCACAAAATGGGGCCAAACAAGCCCTAAGAGGGGTCAAACAACCCCGAAGCTCAAAACACTCTTAAACAACTATTTAGAGCAGGAAAAAACAAGACTTTTATATGTTATACTCAAAGTCTAAAAATATCTGCAAGATAGGCAAAAAAGCTATGCAAAAATGGGGAATAAAGGGTGAAGTTCTTACCCTTGATGACCCTCTTCAAAAATGGAAGACCAGCAGCTTCCTTAGGTTCAAACCAGTCCAAAACCTCCAAGAACAAGCCCCTTATGCCTCAGCAACTAAGGTATGGTGTAATGGTAGGTGTTTGTGTGTAAAACTAAGACTAAACACACACACAACACTCAAGAGAGGAAGAGATATAGAGATAGAGTATGAACAAACCCTAACCCTAAAACTCAAAGCTCTGAAAATTTTTGTAACCCTAATGGAGGGAGAAGAGGCTCCCTCTTATAGACAAACCCTCTTGTAAAGCTTTCAAAACAAGCTAGCCAAGAGGGAGATCCCTCCATACACTGTATGGAGGGCAGCAAAGTGTATGCCAGCTGGCATAAAAATATCTGCAAAAGCAGATGAACAGTGGTCGGCCAGCCAAAAAAGCAATTTGACCAAAATAGATGGCCGGTCGACCATCTAGAGTGACGGTCGGCCAAACATTTGGCCGATGGGAACAAAACACAGCCGGTGGCCTCAAGCCATGGCCGGTGGAGTGTGGGGATGGCCAAAAAGCCATTCCCTGCCCTCCAAAGCAAAAACACAAGTGTTTGGTGCAAAACCAAACACAAAACAGTCGAGTCGAGAGATCTTGAGGCAAGGCGCATAGCTGAGACCTCTGGGAACTCAAGACGAACACAAACAAGGATGATCACCAAGTGTTCAAACGGTGACGTCCAAGTCTTGGGGACAGTCAAAAATGGGGTGTCTACAGTTGCCCCTCTTTGACAGAAGTCGAAAGTCATAAGAATGACGGGAGTGAGTGTCAAAGCCCAGAGACGACCCATTTTTGACAAGGCCGAAGACTTAGACAAAGCATGTAAGCCAATAAAGATATGCGCCCGAAGGCAGGGGCAAAATGCAACTGATAATGCAAGAAGCCGAGCATAACTTACGATCATGCAAAGAAAGCTGTAACGAAGTATAACATGCAACAGTTTTAAGCTAGCATACATCAATCCAACTACACTACAATGCAGAAAGGATGTAAGAGAATTATGAAATTCTTGATACGTATCACTCGGAGAATACAATACCTGCACGGTTCGTCTAGTTGCACCAGCTTCAAATGAACCGTACATACAATATTGTGCCTGTAAAAGAAAGCAACTTAACAGGTACAATATTGTTAGCAACATGCATGACAATGCAAAATGAATGCGAAATGATATGCAGTATATACAAAACTATGTATAAACAATGCAAACAATAATGCAATGCAATTGAATCATAATTGAACCACGAGCGATACAAAACCACGCAAATGCCAAATAGATTGATGGAGATGCAAAGTCCGTCTACCATAGAAAAGGTGCCGCAACCCTCAAACCACAATACTAGCAGCGGAATAGGCACATACACATGAAGAACTATGAGTGATGTAGATGGACACAGGAACAAGTAATTGGGTGGAATGACATAAGTGAGGCATGCTCTACTCAGAAAAGATTATGATCCTAATGCTGGATGCAATCGAACTACACTATAATGCAGTATATACAGTGGATATGGCGCGCGACCGAAACATATCTTGCCTAGGAAAGGCATGTACACATGCAAACCGCGTCTAACACAGAAACGGTGCCACAACCCTCAAACCACAATACCAACAGTGGAATAGGCGCGTACACAAAAGTCTTAGATCTGTGCTTCGACATGAAAAGTATGGGCACATACCAGACCAAGCTCAACATGGAAGGGCGCAAGCCATAGCTGGATGTGATGCGGCAAATGCGTGCAAGCTACAATGTAACATATACAAATATGAAATGGAATGGAATATTTACAATGGATAAGGCCTACGGCCCAAACCGTATATTGCCTCGGAAAAGCATGGACACAAACAAGCCACGTCTAACACAAAAAAGGTGCCGCAACCCTCAAACCACAATACCAGCAATGGAATAGGCGCGTACACATGCAGAACTATGCTTCGACGTGAAAAGTATGGGTACATACCAGACCAAGCTCAACATGGAAAGGCGCAAGCAATAGATGGGGGTGATGCAGTGAATGCATGCAAGCTACAATGTAACATTTACAAATATGCGATGGAATGGAATATATACAGTAAAATGCATGACATATGCAATATTTACAGTGATGCATGACATATGCACTATTTACAGTGGTATGCATGACATATGCACTATTTACAATGGTATGCATGACATATACACTATTTACAATGATGCATGACATATGCACTATTTACAGTGAAATGCATGACACATGCACTATTTATAGTGAAATGCATGACATATGCATGTTCGTTTTTTTGTTTTGTTTTTTTGAATGCATGACAATGCATAGCGAAAGGAAGATGCATGATAATGCTTGTTTTTTTTTTTTGTGTTTTTGTTTTTGTTTTTGAAATGCAAATGTATGTTGTTTTTGTTGTTTTCCTTTTTTTTTTTAAATGCAAATGCATGATGATGCATGATTTTGAAATGCACGACAACGCGCGGCTTTTGAGATGCATGACAATGCGAATGATGTTGGAATGCCCGACAACGCGCAGCTTTTGCAATGCATGTGAACCCAAATATGCGACGACGCGCGTCGCTTGAAATGCATGGTAATGCATGTGGACTCGAATGCGCGACAACGCATGTTGCTCGAGATTCATGATAACACATGTAAGGTGCGTATAGTAACGTGTGACGAGGATCATGCATGATAATGCAGACGCCAAAGGTTTCGCACCTTCGAAGGATTTAAGGTCTCCTAGACCGAGCGTATTTAAGGTCTCGCCAGACCGGGCATATTTGAGGTCTCACCAGACCGAGCTGGTTTAAGGTCTCGCCAGACCGGGAGAGGTGCATAACAATGCAAGTAAGATGAGCATGGCGATACGAAATGCGTGCACAATAATGCGAATGAAATGACGTATAACCAACGCATGTTCACGACAAAGCATTTGTAAAGCAACTCTTGCGGGACAGCTTTCGAATCTCGCAAGAGTCAAAAAGATACCAAAAAGGATACACCTTGCACATATTCGGGGATGGCATGCCGAAGACGCGGTCCGAGGTCAAAACGGAGACTGGTTAAGTTTCAAAAATGCATGTTTGTACTGTCTTGAGAAGTGAGGGCCCCAAACCACTTATCTGACCCAAACAAGAGTGTAGGAGGCTCACCGGCCATTGGAGGAGATCACCAGCTGTCCATCGGCCATCAAAAAGTTTCATCGGCCAAATATTTGGCCGGCTGGCCAACAGTGTGGCCGACCGGCCAATTGTGTGGCCGACCGGCCAAATCTGCCTGAATCGGGGCAGTTTGTTCTTTTCACCTCGGGTCTTTTAAAATAGGGCCTTCACTTGTTCTTGGTCGAAAATTGCCCCTCCCTCTCTTTAGGTTTTTTTCTCCCTTCCATTCATCGTTTTCTTCAGTTTTCGTGCCCGTTTCGTCGTTTGATTCGCGAATACCTTCGCGTTTCGAACGTTTTGAACCAAACGAAACTTCGTTTCGGTGTCTCTTTCTTGATTTTCACCACTCGGGGCTTGTTTCCCTCGAGTTTTTCTTGATTTCCGTGCCTTTTCCACATTCCGACTATTTTCCGTCCTTTTGAGGTTGACTTTCTGTTGACTTTTCGCATTCTAGTCCGGTTTTCTCTCTTCTGGCCATTTTCACACTTTCTCTGAGATAGCAGACGATATTCCACGGGGTGGGACTCCCCCAGATCATGAGATGGATCCCGAGGCCGAGCTCTTGCCCTTGAGCGTCTGCCCGTTCGACCCGGCGACCTACCGGCCGGCGATTCACATACTTCCTCCTGACTGACTTCGCTAGTTCAGGAGTTTCGATAGGACGGTTCCTCCAGAGCTTCTCCTGCGCGAGCCGGAGTCACATCTATCATACGGCGCTTCTGAGGTATATTCTTTCCCGTTTCATTTTTCGCAATGTAGAACACTTAACTGCCATAGTTAATTCAGTTGTTTAACTGCTTAGCCCGGATACATCGATACACTGTATGCTGTAGTTGACTGTGAACACACTTGCACTTGATATCTGTTTGATTTGGAACACGCGCACACATACTGTATTTGCCCTGAACCACTCCAACATGCTGACACGTCACATGTTGTAGTTTACTGCAAGCACAACGGTAGCCGATATCTATTGGAATCTGAAAACGTGCACACACGCTATATTGTCGCCAATTCTGAATGCTTTTCAAAACTGTACATTTTATATGGCTTCGCAACTGTTTGCTTTAGTGCTTGAGTCCTTAACAATGCATTACATGAGTGTTTGCATGCTTTTGAGTCATTTGGAAGTCATTTTGCATGTCATTTCAGATCTGGAACATGCACCATTGTATGCCATATTCCCTCCTTGCCATGCTTTGGTAGAGTTGCTTCTTTGTGCCGCACACATACTGTATTTGCCCTGAACCACTCCAACATGCTGACACGTCACATGTTGTAGTTTACTGCAAGCACAACGGTAGCCGATATCTATTGGAATCTGAAAACGTGCACACACGCTATATTGTCGCCAATTCTGAATGCTTTTCAAAACTGTACATTTTATATGGCTTTGCAACTGTTTGCTTTACTGCTTGAGTCCTTAACAATGCATTACATGAGTGTTTGCATGCTTTTGAGTCATTTTGAAGTCATTTGGCATGCCATTTCAGATCTGGAACATGCACCATTGTATGCCATATTCCCTCCTTGCCATGCTTTGGAAGAGTTGCATCTTTGCGCCTTAAGCTTGGTTAATGCATTGTGCATGCATTCCATGTATTTTTTCGCCTCACTTGCATCATTATGGCCACTGATTTTGGCATGCTTGCGAGCTATCCATGTTAGTTTAAGTCCATCATCGCATGTTGTTGCATGCCATATTTGTTTACATGTTTAGGTTGTGTGCCTATTGCATATTAAATGCATTGCATAATCATGTTGCATTAGCCTTGCTTGCATGCTTAGGTTGTATTGCATTGTGCATGCATCCCTTGCCTCTTGATTAAGCATGACAGAGGTTGGACCTTATGTGTTTGTTTGCACTTCATTTGAAATCAAAATGCACTACTTGGCCTCTTTGGCCATCACGCATTGAAATACGCGATTGGTGGTTCGAGGGTCAAGCACCATCCTCCTTTGAGTCATAAACATGATAAGGAGTGTGGTTGGTGCAAACATTGCTTGAAATGCATTGCCATGCCATGTTTTGCCCTCTGCTGCTGTCAAAACAGGTTTCTGCAGGAAGCTTTGGCCGGCCAACCATCCTTAGTGCCGACCGACCAAATATGGATGGCCGAGAGCTCAAAAAATGGCCGATGACCATCCGGACATGGCCGGTGGTGTTCCCACTTGGTCGGTGGTGCTCCACAGTGTCCATGGAGCATACCTTGGGAGTTGTGAAATTTTCCGAAGAGCAGAGCAGGGAAAACAGAGGCAAACTTGTGCATGGTGTTAGATTTCTGAGCAAACCCGAGCGCGCACGCATTGGACCCTCTTCCCGAGGCCTTTTACCGCAAATTAGATTAATTAATTTGCTTAATTAATTAGGTGGTCTGTAATATTTAATTAGCTTGTTAGTTAGTTAAATTGTATTATTCTTTCGGTCCCTCCGAGTGAGGGCTAACTTGTAATAAGTGTGGGTGCGTGTGTGCATGTCTTCCAACCCCCCACTTCTTTCTCCCTTTTACCTACCTGCCTTTGATGGTTGGTATTAGGGCATATTTAAATTAGCATACCTTATGCTATGCATGCATGCATCCATAGATTTGTCCTACATGCATCGGGCTCGGTACACCATACTAACTGCACTTGTATTTCAATTCCAAGTTGAATACCTGTTAGTTGCAGCATTTCACATGCCATCTTTAGGATAGCCAAGCCTATTATAGCTGCATCTTGCATGTGTTGCATTAGCCATCTTAACATGAACTAGGATCATGCATATGATTACTAACTAGTTTCTGTTTTGGCTTGGAGTACTCGGTAAGCATTTATGTTTTAGCATCCTTGCATGCATGTGAGTGTTTCCATGATAGTATTCTTACCATGAAGCTATGTGCTTATGTGTTATAATTGCCTGAATGCCTGTGGGTGGAGGTTGAATTACCTAAATTGGAATAATGCATTAAAACTGTGAGTATTAAGCCCACTAGATAGTGGCAAAACCATCTTTTTTAAAGCCTACTTGCGAGTAGCAAACATTTTCCGAACAAAGATGCAATGTTTTGTTCCAATTTAGGCGATTTGGTCTATACTTGTTTGCTATGCGCATAACGTAGTAAATCAAAGCTAATAACCGGAATAAGAACGCATAATGTTTTTAAAACTAGATATCATGGTTAGTAGAGGCCGATCTTTGATCGGGCGAGCGGGGGTGCTCATAGCTGACCTTCCCCAATCGTACCCAAGTTCCCGAGCCGAGGCAACTTTGGTGATGACGGACACGTGGCCTTAGGCAAACGAGTCAGGGTTTCCTAAATTCCCCCATAAAAATATTTAGGTTGCGACTCTGTATCTGGAAAAGCAGTCCATGTTTGGCACTACTTTTCTAAAAATCTGTTTTCCAAAAAGATTTTCCGGATTTGGACTCTTTGGTTCAGATTAAGAACCATGACAATTTCAGAGTCCGAACTGTAGTGAGCTCCAAATGAACAGAACGGGACTCACCCTCCCGGGGCGTTCGGGGACGTCTACAGTTTATGGCGACTCTGCTGGGGATTTAGAGAGCTTGACTCGAACTCGTGATATCCTGTTTTGATTTCATTTTTGTGTCTCTTTGCATTGCATGTGCATTGGTGCGCCTAGGACACCGTGTTTGCCATCTGCCATTCCTGAACGGTTTGCCGGAGGCTTGACTTTGTCAAAGCATGCCATAAGGCTGACCGGTTGTGGGCTCTGACAGTATGGGAACACAAACCCCAGTTTTACCGGGGCACCCTTTTTGACCATTCGACCTAGTGCATACCCGGAATCCATAGTGACCATTCCAAACTAGGACAAGTTGCTTACCCGATAGGTTGTTTGAAATTGCTGCGTGCATAGTGAAACCCTAGTTCCTGACAAAATAGGACAGGGAAACCCTACCCCAACATAGGGGTGTCTTGGCTCTCATTTGTTTGCTATGTGCTTTTAGAGTGTATCTCTACAGGGAATGCGCATAACAGTTTGCAAGTCTGAGTAACAAGCCTGCGGGCATCATTATCAGTATTTGGGGAATCAGTTTTACCTGGGGGTATCAGTTTACAGGCAGAATTTTGGGGCAGAATTCTATAGGGGGGCACAGTCATTCAGCTTTGCTCATATGAGTTATGGTGAAATCAGGCTGAGATGCTCTCTGTTTTCTCCTTTTGCTAGGTAGTCCTGGAACCATAGCTTCAGAAGGCTCCACTATCCCCCGGGTACATTGGATTTGTGCTTATAGACTTTGTCAGGTTAGAGACTCAGTTCAAGGGGAATCAGGGCCAAATAAGGCTAGTCAGGCACAGACCACCAGTACAACAGCTACCAGATCAGTGATCTTTGAGCTGTCGGGCTAAGATTTCTGAGCCTACTGCCGATAGAGATATACCGGTTGCTCAGTTAGATTAGAACAATATGTCGGGTCTGGAAGAGATGGTGCGCCAACTCCAGGATAATATGAAAGCCATGCAGCAAGACGCTGTCCGTCAAGCGAAATTCGCCAAGCAACAGGCTGTGGCCATAGCCCAACAGGCAGAGACAATTCCCAGGTTAGAGCAGCAAACTGGAGTATCTACTTCACACCAGTCTCCTCCCCCACTGAGAGTTCCCATACTCGGGGAGGTGACTCATGTCCAGGATGATATGAGCATTCCAGTCGGGCCACCTCTACCCCCGGTTGTACCCCAACTATCCAAAACACCCACCAACCTACCAGACTCCCCCTTTGATGTCGAGACGGACCCCACAGCATTGAAAATGAGCAAGCTTGAGAAATTGTTCAAGAAATCTCAGGGGGCCCACTCCATTCCTGACATTGAAGATGGGTATACAGACTCGGCAATGACGCTGCCGGACAGATTTAAGATGCCGCACATCGACCGCTTTGATGGATCTGGGGATCCCATGGTGCATTTGCGACTGTTTTCGGACATACTAAGGCCGATGGGCCTCACCAGATTACAGAAGCTATCATTGTTTGGCCGGACCCTGTCTGGGATAGTCGAAATCTGGTATGCAAAATTGGAGAACTCTGTGAAACAGAATTGGGAAGAGATGGCTGAGGCCTTCAGTGATCAATACTCCTACAATGCACAGATTGAGGTCACAACTCGTGATCTTGAAGTCACCCGCCAGGAGCCAAAGGAGAGTTTCTCAGAATTCATGGCCCGCTGGAGGGCCAAGGCCTTAATGATGACCACTAGGCCAACGAATAAGTATCAAATACGGATGGTTGTGCACAACCTCCAGCCTAAACTAATGCAGAAAATGATCGTGCTCCCCTTCCCTACCTTTTCAGATTTGCATGAGATGGGAGTACAGATCGAGGACGCTATGAAGTAGTACCTTATTGACCAAGAGAAGGAGCAGCCTAGAAGGCCGTTTACCTGCAGTTCGAATGCGACCCCCAGCGGTGATGCAGCTGCAAGATCTTCCGAAGTGGGCATGGTCTCCACCACCACACCAAGAACAGCCACCCCCTTTGTTGGTGCATCCAATCCAATCCCCTGAACTTCGGACTATCTACCCCGAGGCAAGAGGGTTTTCACCCCACTCTATATGCCTTTGTCTAAAGCTCTAGGGGTCCTACTCAGGAAAGGACATCTGAAATCGTTAGAACAACGGCCTTTACCCGATCCTCTCCCTGCAAAGCATGACCCGACTAAGTACTGTGCTTTTCATCAACAAACCGGTCATGACACCGACAGTTGCGTCCGTCTCGGCCACGAGATACAAAATCTAATTGACAATGAGGTCATCGTCGCACCAAGCTCTGCAAAGTCTATCGGCACTTGATTAGTGAACTTGTGGGGGATAATGTGATGTGATCGAGGGATGAACCACCTGCGGGCGGCGCTCAGTTTACACCGGATGTAGCGTATGGCATGCACTATTTTGTGCATTTTGCGAATGCTAGTTTTTGTGCTTTCTTACTTGGGTATTGGGTCAGTCTTGTCATTTTGTATTGAGTCAGTCTTTTCATACTGAGTCAGTCGGGTCTGTCTTGTTGTGTCGAGTCAGTCCTGTTTTGTTAGAGTCGGGTGATTTCGGGGGTGTTACCTCGGACATCACTTGCTTGTTTATGTGTGTCTTTTTGCTTTCTTTCGAGTCTGTTTCTACCTTAGAGCCAGTTACCCCAACAGATCTGAATGGAACAGCGGTGATTTTTCACACTCTCGTGTTTGCTTCTGCCGTATGCCAGTTGTGCCAGAAATTCTAAATGAGATGGTAGTATTTGACTAGAAGCTGTGTCTTTTCTGTGCCTTGAATTCATTGCATCGACCTAAGTTTTCCAAAACTTTTTTTCGAAGCATTGTGACAGAAACGAAGAGGAAGGAATTCTCGGGTTTTGCAAACTTTGATCAAATTGAGAGAAAGAGAGGCGTGCTAAGCCCTGAATGATTGAAATCATGCTTGTCAGCGTGAGTACTTAGAAGGACCCTGGCTTGATCCAGACTGGTTCCACACTATCTTCAACACGAGCGATTTGTCGCCTCTTTAAAAACTTTCAAAAAAAACTGTTTTGCGCGATCTTACGAAGACCTGTGTGGAATCACTCTTGAGATTGTGCAACTTAGGATCGCTTTCAGCCTCGAGACTCGACCCCTCATTTTCAAACCTTGGACTAGAATTCAAAATGTTCAATGGTCAACTACAACGTGAGGCTTGTGTGGCCAGATTCAAAGCAGCCCTCGAACAAGAGGCAAGAAAATTCAGATCTAGAAGATCAAATGTCATCAAAAGAAGCTTGCAAAGCTAGATCAGAAGCACCCCTGGAACTAGGGGCAAAGAATTTCAAATGTGCTCGAAGAGCCGAAGATGGATCATTCCACAAATCCAAGAAGGTCGGCAAGAATGCCAAATCCCAGAGGGAGGAAGAAGAAAGTATTACTGAAGAAAAACTGAGTTTCAATCCACAACACTAGGGGCAAACTCAGCCCCCCATTGGATGGACTCCTGCATCGTCAGCGAATAGCAGCCATTCTCCTGGATTCAGATGACTTCGGGATCTCAAAGCCATTTGACATGGACAAAGCTACACTTTTACCATTGAGAGCCTCGCTGAGCCGAAAACCCAGAAAGGCGACCCAGGCAAAAGTTAGAGCAGGAAAAAGAAGAAAAAGAACAAAAGAGAAAGATGCAAAAAAAAAAAATTTTGAAGGAAATGCAAAAAAAAATGGAAAAAAAAAGCATTGAAAAAATTATGAAAAAAATGAAAAAAAAAAAGAAAGAAATGAAATGAAAAAGAATTGAAGAACATAGCTCGTAAGGTTAAAAACCCGCAAAGGGTGACCTTGGCAAAGTTAGAGCACAAAATGAGAGGTTAAATACCCGAGTGTACCTTAACCGGAACTACGTAAGGCTTGATTCCCATGTTTGGGATACGTAGGCAACTTCATCCTGAAGTCCAGCCACAAACACTTCCAAATTGATTATGTCTATGTAATGGTTTTGACCATCATTATCTTCTCTGTATCCGAGAATTTGGTTGTGTTCGTCACTCTGAGGAGTGACTACAATGCGCTGTGGTGCCATTCAAACATGGGGCAACTTTCCGCTGCCATTCAATGCGCTGCGGTGCCGTCCAAACAAGGGGCAACTTTCCATTGCCATGCAGTGTCCTCCAAGCAAGGGGCAATTTTCCTTCAGATCTAAGGTTGTGCATCTCAAGAGTAGGTTCCGTGCTCGTTGAGCAATGGTCGTTTGCGAAAATAGTTTTTGAGAATTTTTACTGAGGTTGACTAATTCTCTCAAAAATTATTCCATTTTTCCAAAACTGAACCATTTCTTGGACCTAAAACAGGAAAATTTTCAGTGCTCACAGCCTGACTTGCATGATTTCAAATCAAAAATCGAACAAGCATGTTAATCTAACTCTCGTTTTGGTCAAAATTGTTTTAGTAGAAAGCCAAAAACAAAAATGGTCAAAATGATGAACTAGGGGCACAGTTAAGTCAGGCTTCCTGTCTTTCCCCCATTTTCAACATACTTGCCAAGAAGGGCACTCTACCTGCCAGAAGAGGGCACAACTGAAGTTAACAAAGGGCTGAAAGCTCTCTCATTCTCCAAGCAACGAGGTATCAAGCCTAGTGCGAAGCACGAACGGGAACGGATCAAGATATTCCACTCCTTTGTTTGGACAGATCTAATCAAGTCCAAACTCCCCAATAGAGCATCGTCAACCAATGTCAATTGCAGATCTGTTGCACATCCAGCCGCATCGCAACCCCTTTGTGGGAAAGTTCACTGTTGTGCGCAGAAGAAAAAGAATCCAGCCGGCAACTTCTCGTTTATCCACCAACCACCTAGGGGAGGGAAAAAAAAAATGAGAGATTGAAGAATAGAGAGATACGCGCTGAGAGAAAAAGTGAGAAAAGGGCTTTTTCAGAAAAATAGAGATTGAGTGCCAGAGTGATGTGAGAATCACAAATGAGAAAAGGGTGGGAAACACTACCAGGAGAAACAGGCTCCCTGTGCAGGTCTGTATGTCGTGTCTTTTGTTTTGTTTGTCTCAAATCTTGTTTTTAGTCATTCCGAGCGTGTCTCATTGTGTTTAGGTTATTTTACCTTTTGTTTTCTGTTGTTGAGTCGTAGTGCGCTGTGTTCAGTCGTAGGCTCAATACCCGGTCGAGAACTCATTCTCAATTTCAAAAATGAATCATTTTATGCTCGGAGTGCTGTGCCATTCTCCATATTTGTGCAAAACAAGAATTTGTTCTTTCTTAAAACCACAAGGTTCAACCCAGGTCCTGCAAGAACAGTAAAACCAGGACCTATCTGAAGCTATATAGGTTCCAGATTGCAAAGCAAAAGAAAAGAGGGAAAACCGAAGCATCTGTGTGTGTTTCACCTTCAGCAAATTCCGTGATTGTACTCCGGATGTACCTCTTCAGGCCTTGTCAGTGCTCCGAAGAATGAGTGTGCCTCTACTCCAAGCTTAAGCCTGCTTCAAGTCAGAATGGCAATTAAAGAAGCAGCAGATGTTATCTCTCGCCAATATAAACAGGGTGTACCCTTTTCAAGTGGAGTGTGTTACAAACCCCTCCGAGAGGTAAATCAGAGATCGTGTTTGGATTTGGTCTCGTTAAGGCTTGTATTTCCTTATTCGGCATTTTGTTTCAAACGCGCTTTTGAAGTTGCACAATCGTCGCATCGTTATGTACACCATTTCTCGCATTGTTACGCACACCATTCGTTGCATTGTTATGCACATCTATCTAGCATTGTTATGCACCGTTACACCTGCATTGTTATGCACATTATATTTGCATTGTCATGCACCTCTTTACTTGCGTTGTCACGCACACTTCACTTGCATTGTTATGCACCCATTCCTCCTACATTGTCATGGACCTCTTTACCTACGTTGTGACACACGTTTCAATCGCATTGTTATGCACGCTCTCTTATTCAGAAACACCGGGATACGTCCCTATGTTTCTTCTCCTTGTTTTGAAACACAGGGATACGTCCCTATGTTTCTCTCTCTTTCCGAAACACCGAGATACGTCCCTATGTTTCTCCTACCTTTTCAAAACACCGGGATACGTCCCTATGTTTCTCCTTCCTTCCTAAACACCGGGATACGTCCCTACGTTTCTCTCTCTTTCCGAAACACCGAGATACGTCCCTATGTTTCTCCTTCTTTTCGAAACACCGGGATATGTCCCTACGTTTCTCTCTCTTCCCAAAACACCGGGATACGTCCCTATGTTTCTCCTTCCTTCTGAAACACAGGGATACGTCCCTATGTTTCTCCTACCTTTTCGAAACACCGGGATACGTCCCTATGCTTCTCATTCCTTTCCGAAACACAGGGATACGTCCCTATGTTTCTTCGCCGTTCTCCTTCCTTCCGAAACACCGGGATACGTCCCTATGTTTGTTCACCCTTCTCCTTCCTTCCGAAACACCAGGATACGTCCCTATTTTTCTTCTCCTTTTCCGAAACACTAGGATACGTCCCTATGTTTCTCATTCCTTTCTAAAACACCGGGATACGTCCCTGTGTTTCTCCTTCCTTCCGAAACACCGGGATACGTCCCTATGTTTCTCCTTCATTCCGAAGCACTGGGATACGTCCCTACGTTTCTCTCTTCTTTTCAAGACACCGGGATACGTCCCTATGTTTCTTCTCCTTTTCTGAAACACCGGGATACGTCCCTATGTTTCTCCATCTTCGGTTAAAAGCGTTCAGAATACGTGTCAATGCTCACACCATTCCGAAACACCGGGATACGTCCCTATGTTTCTCACTCAATCCGAAACAGCGGGATATGTCCTAATGTTTCTCTTTCTTTGGTTACGAGCATTTGGAATACGTTCCAATGCTTATACCTTTTCAAAACACCGGGATATATGTCCCTATGTTTCTCTCTCTTTGGTTAAGAGCATTTGGAATACGTTCCAATGCTTGAACCACTCCGAAACACCGAGATACGTCCCTATGTTTCTCCTTCCTATTCGGAAACACTGTGATACGTCCCTATGTTTCTCCTTCCTTTCGAAACACCGGGATACGTCCTTTTGTTTCTCCTTCCTTCCGAAACGCTGGGATACGTCCCTACGTTTCTTCTCCATTTCTGAAACATCGGGATACGTCCCTATGTTTCTCCTTTCTATTCGGAAACACTGGGATACGTCCCTATGTTTCTCCTTCCTTCCGAAACACCGAGATACGTCCTTATGTTTCTCTTTCCTTCCGAAACGCCGAGATACGTCCCTTTATTTCTTCTCCATTTCTGAAACATCGGGATACGTGCCTATGTTTCTCCTTCCATCCGAAATGTCGGGACACGTCCCTACGTTTCTTCTCCATTTCTGAAACATCGGGATACATCCCTATGTTTCTACTTTCTTTCGAAACACCGGGATACGTCCCTATGTTTCTCCTTCCTTCCGAAACGCCGGGATACGTCCCTATGTTTCTTCTCCATTTCTGAAACACCGGGATACGTCCTTATGTTTCTCCTTCCTATTCGGAAACACCGGGATACGTCCCTATGTTTCTCCTTCCTTTCAAAACACCGGGATACAGCCCTACGTTTCTCTCCCATTCCGAAACACCGGGATATGTCCCTTTGTTTCTCTCTCTTTGGTTAAGAGCATTTGGAATACGTTCCAACGCTTATACCTTTCCGAAACACCGGGATACGTTCCTATGTTTCTTGCATGATCATAAGTTATGGTCGGCTTTGTGCCTTGTCTTGCATTTTGCACCAGCCCTCGGGCACATACCTTTATTTGTATCTTGTATGCTTTTGTCTGAGTCTTCGGCCTTGTCAGAAATGGGTCGTCTCTGGGCTTTGACACTCACTCCCATCATTTTTATGACTTTCGAGTTCTGTCAAAGAGGGGCAACTGTTGACACCCCATTTTTGACCGTCCTCAAGACTTGGACGTCATCGTTTGAACACTGGATGATCATCCCTGTTCGTGTTCGTCTTGAGTTCTCGGAGGTTTCAGCTACGCGCCTTGCCTCAAGACCTCTCGACTTGTTTGTTTTGTGTTTGGTTTTACATCAAACACTTATTGTTTTGCTTCTGAGGGTGGGAAATTGCTTGTAGGCCATCCCCACACCTCACCGGCCATGGCTTGAGGCCACCGGCCTTGTTTCCTTGCCATCGGCCACTGGTGATGGCCGGTCGGCATTGTTGATGGTCGGTCGGCACATTTTGTGGTCGGTCGGCCAACTTTGTTGGCTAATTAGCCACTTTTTCTGGTCGAGACCTTTTCTTGAGGGGGGGTTGAACCTTTTGAACCCCCTATTTTAGCTTCTCGAGGAAGCTTGAACCTTTTGAACTCTTGGTTTTAGCTTCTTGAGGAAGCTTGAACCTTTTGACCCTTTTTAGCTTCTCCAAGAAGCTTGACCCTGTTTTTAGCTTCTCTAAGAAGCTTGATCCTTTTTTAGCTTCTCCAAGAAGCTTGAACCTTTTGACCCTTTTTAGCTTCTCCAAGAAGCTTGACCCTTTTTTAGCTTCTCTATGAAGCTTGATCCTTTTTTAGCTTCTTGAAGAAACTTGAACCTCTTGACCCCTTTGCCTAGCTTCTCCAAGAAGCTTGGCCCTTTTGCTCCAAGCTTCTAAGAGAAGCTTGGCCATTTTGATCAAAGCTTCTAAGAGAAGCTTTGCCCCCTTGGTTCCTCTATAAAAAGAGGGCCTCTCATCCCCTTTAAAGGGTTGGAAAAATCTGATATATAAGATTCTCTCTACATTTGTGTGGGTTAGAGGGTTCAAAAGGGTCTAGTTCTTGCACATTTACACTACAACTCTTGGCCTAACACCTCTATCATCAACCTAAGGAGCTTGGAGGCCATTTTTAGAGGCTAAGGGACTGTTTTTTGGACCAAGAGGCTGCTGTCCCCTTTTAGCTACAAAGGTAACTCCTTTTCCCCCATTATTCCCTGTTTTTGCACACCCTTTTAGCCTATATTGGTTGCTGTTTTGAGCTTTGTGTAGAACATAAAAAAGTTCTGTTCTTTTGTGTTTGAGATACTTCATTAAGGTCACTTTTGTGTTTGGGGTCGTTTACCCCCTCTTAGGCCTTGTTTGGCCTCATTTTTGTGTGTTTTTGGTGAGCTTCGGGACCACCTTGTTTGGGCCTCCTCACCACTAAAATCTTAAGGGTTTTCAGTGGTGAGGATGGTGGTTTGAGGTCCTAAGAAGAAGAGGGCCATCCCCTCTCCTTAATGTCTTGATTACTTGCATTTTTGGCCTTACAAAGGAGCTCCTATTTGCGAGCTTCCAAGCTTTATTGCCAGCATTTTTAGTGGGTTTTACGACCCCCATAAGTCATTTCCAGATCTAGTTTTTCCATGTTAAGTGTCCTTGTTGCATGTGTAGAGTAACCCTCTTATTGGCCTTTCAAAGGAACACATCTTTCTTGCATGCATGGACCTTGTTTCCATGGGTTTTTGGGGCTTATTTGACATACCATGTTACTGTTTTTAGCTGGTTCAATAAGCTCTCACATGCTTCATATAGGTGTAGTGTAAACCATGCTTACTAGCCTATGTTGCATGCTGTTTTGGCCAAGCATGCTAGATTATTTTAGCTACATTTCATACATGTTTTAGCATTATTTTGGGCTGCATAGGGACTGTTTGGGGCTGGTTTCATTATTCGAGCATCGCTTTGCATGTTTATAGTGTATTACATTTCACTAGCTTTAGTGCTTGAGTCCTTAACAATGCATTACATGAGTGTTTGCATGCTTTTGAGTCATTTTTGAGTCATTTGGCATGCCATTTCAGATCTGGAACATGCACCATTGTATTCCATATTCCCTCCTTGCCATGCTTTGGTAGAGTTGCATCTTTGTGCCTTAAGCTTGGTTAATGCATTGTGCATGCATTCCATGTATTTTGTTGCCTCACTTGCATCATTACGACCACTGATTTTGGCATGCTTGCGAGTTATCCATGTTAGTTTTAAGTCCATCATCGCATGTTGTTGCATGCCACATTTGTTTACATGTTTAGGTCGTGTGCCTATTGCATATTAAATGCATTGCATAATCATGTTGCATTAGCCTTGCTTGCATGCTTACGTTGCATTGCATTGTGCATGCATCCCTTGCCTCTTGATTAAGCATGATAGAGGTTGGGCCTTATGTGTTTGTTTGCATTTCATTTGAAATCCAAATGCACTACTTGGCCTCTTTGGCCATCACGCATTGAAATGCGCGATTGGTGGTCCGAGGGTCAAGCACCATTCTCCTTTGAGTCATAAACATGATAAGGAGTGTGGTTGGTGCAAACATTGCTTGAAATGCATTGCCATGCCATGTTTTGCCCTCTACTGCTATCAAAACAGGTTTCTGCAGGAAGCTTTGGCCGGCCGACCATCCTTAGTGTTGACCGACCAAATATAGATGGCCGAGAGCTCAACAAATGGCTGATGACCATCCGGACATGGCCAGTGGTGTTCCCACTTGGTCGGTGGTGCTCCACAGTGTCCATGGAGCATACCTTGGGAGTTATGCAATTTTCAGAAGAGCGGAGCAGGGAAAATAGAGGCAAACTTGTGCATGCCGTTGGATTTCCGAGCAGACCCGACCGCGCACGCATGGGACCCTCTTCCCGAGGCCTTTTACCGCAAATTAGATTAATTAATTTGCTTAATTAATTAGGTGGTCTGAAATATTTAATTAGCTTGTTAGTTAGTTAAATTGTATTATTCTTTCGGTCCCTCCGAGTGAGGGCTAACTTGTAATAAGTGTGGGTGCGTGTGTGCATGTCTTCCAACCCCCCACTTCTTTCTCTCTTTTACTTACCTGCTTTTGATGGGTAGTATTAGGGCATATTTAAATTAGCATACCTTATGCTATGCATGCGTGCATCCATACATTCGTCCTACATCCACCGGGCTCGGTACACCATACTAACTGCACTTGTATTTCAATTCCAAGTTGAATACCTGTTAGTTGCAGCATTTCACATGCTATCTTTAGGATAGCCGAGCCTATTATAGCTACATCTTGCATGTGTTGCATTTGCCATCTTAACATGAACTAGGATCATGCATATGATTAGTAACTAGTTTCTGTTTTGGCTTGGAGTACTCGGTAAGCTTTATGTTTTAGCATCCTTGCATGCGTGTGAGTGTTGCCGTGATAGTATGCTTACCATGAGGCTATGTGCTTATGTGTTATAATTTCCTGAATGCCTGTGGGTGGAGGTTGAATTACCTAAATTGGAATAATGCATTAAAACTGTGAGTATTAAGCCCACTAGATAGTGGCAAAACCATCTTTTTTAAAGCCTACTTGAGGGGGGCAAAACCTGCATTTTAGCCTACTTGCGAGTAGCAAACATTTTCCAAACAAACATGCAATGTTTTATTCCAATTTAGGCAATTTGGTCTATACTTGTTTGCTGTGCGTATAACGTAGTAAATCTAGGCTAATAACCGGAATAAGAATGCATAATGTTTTCAAAACTAGATATCATGGTTAGTAGAGGCCAATCTTTGATCGGGCGAGCGGTGGTGCTCATAGCTGACCTTCCCCAATCGTACCCAAGTTCCCGAGCTGAGGCAACTTTGGTGATGACGGACACGTGGCCTTAGGCAAACGATCAAGAGTTTCCTAAAGTTCCCCATAAAAATATTACGTGGCGACTCTGTATCTGGCAAAGCAGTCCGTGTTTGGCACTTCTTTTCTAAAAATCTGTTTTCCAAAACGATTTTGCCCGGATTTGGACTCTTTGGTTCAGATTAAGAACCGTGACAATTTGAGAGTCCGACTGTAGTGAGCCCCAAAATGAAACAGAACGGAGACTCACCCTCCCGGGGCAATGGGACGTCTACAGTTTCTGGGCGGCTATGCTGGGAATTTAGAGAGCTTGAACTCAACTCGTGATATCCTGTTTTGATTTCATTATGTGTCTCTTTGCATTGCATGTGCATTGGTGCGCCTAGGAACACCGTGTTGCTATCTGCCATTCCTGAACGGTTGCCGGGGCTTGACTTTGTCAAAGGCATGCCATAAGGCTGACTGGTTGTGGGCTCTGACAGTATGGGAACACAAACCCCGTTTTACCGGGGCACCCTTTTGACCATTCGACCTAGTGCATACCGGAATCCATAATTGACGCTTCCAAGACAGGAAAGGTGCTTACACGTAGGTTGTTTTAAAACTGCTTGCGTGCTAGTGAAACCCTAGCTCCTGACAAAATAGGACAGGGAAACCCTACCCCAACATAGGGGTGTCTTGGCTCTCATTTGTTTGCTATGTGCTTTTAGAGTGTATCTCTACAGGGAATGCGTATAACAGTTTGCAAGTCTGAGTAATAGGCCTGCGGGCATCACTATTAGTATTTGGGGAATCAGTTTTACCTAAGTGTATCAGTTTACAGGCAGATTTTTGGGGCAGAATTCTGTAGGGGGGCACAGTCATTCAGCTTTGCTCATATGGGTTATGGTGAAATCAGGCTGAGATGCTCTCTGTTTTCCCCTTTTGCTAGGTAGTCCTGGAACCATAGCTTCAGAAGGCTCCACTATCTCCCGGGTACATTGGATTTGTGCTTATAGACTTTGTCAGGTCAGAGACTCAGTTCAAGGGGAATCAGGGCCAGAGAAGGCTAGTCAAGCACAGACCACCAGTACAACAGCTACCAGATCAGTGATCTTTGAGCAGTCGGGCTAAGATTTCCAAGCCTACTGCCGACACAGATATACCGGTTGCTCAGTTAGATTAGAACAATATGTCGGGTCTGGAAGAGATGGTGCGCCAACTCGAGGATAGTATGAAAGCCATACAGCAAGACGCTGTCCGTCAAGCGGAATTCGCCAAGCAACAGGCTGTGGCCATAGCCCAACAGGCAAAGACAATTCCCAGGTTAGAGCAGCAAACTGGAGTATCTACTTCACACCAGGCTCCTCCCCCACTAAGAGTTCCCATAGTCGGGGAGGCGACTCATATCCAGGATGATATAAACATTCTAGTCGGGCCACCTCCACCCTCGGTTCTACCCCAGCTATCCAAAACACCCACCAACCTACCAGACCCCCCCTTTGATGTCGAGACGGACCCCACAGCATTGAAAGTGAGCAAGCTTGAGAAATTGTTCAAGAAATCTCAGGGGGCCCGCTCCATTCCTAACATTGAAGATGGGTATACAGACTGGCTGTGACGCTGCCGGACAGATTTAAGATGCTGCACATCGACCGCTTTGATGGATCTGGGGATCCCATGGTGCATTTGCGACTGTTTTTGGACATACTAAGGCCGATGGGCCTCACCAAATTACAAAAGCTATCATTGTTTGGCCGGACCCTGTCTGGGATAGCCGCAATCTGGTATGCAAAATTGGAGAACTCTGTGAAACAGAATTGGGAAGTGATGGTTGAGGCCTTCAGTGATCAATACTCCTACAACGCACCGATTGAGGTCACAACTCGTGATCTTGAAGTCACCCGCCAGGAGCCAAAGGAGAGCTTCTCAGAATTCGTGGCCCGCTGGAGGGCCAAGGCCTCAATGATGACCATTAGGCCAACAAATAAGGATCAAATACGGATGGTTGTGCGCAACCTCTAGCCGAAACTAATGCAGAAAATGATCGTGCTCCCCTTCCCTACCTTTTCTGATTTACATGAGATGGGAGTACAGATCGAGGACGCTATGAAGCAGGGCCTTATTAACCAAGAAAATGAGCAGCCTAGGAGGGCGTTTACCCGCAGTTCGAATGCGACCCCCAGCGGTGATGCAGCTGCAAGATCTTCCGAAGTGGGCATGATCGCCACCACCACACCAAGAACAACCACCCCCTATGTTGGTGCATCCAATCCAAACCCCCGAGCTTCGGACTATCTACCCCGAGGCAAGAGGGTTTTTACCCCACTCTATATGCCTTTGTCTAAAGCTCTAGGGGTCCTACTCAGGAAAGGACATCTGAAATCGTTAGAACAATGGCCTTTACCCGATCCTCTCCCTGCAAAGCATGACTCGACTAAGTACTGTGCTTTTCATCAACAAACCGGTCATGACACCGACAGTTGCGTCCGTCTCCGCCATGAGATACAAAATCTGATTGACAATGAGGTCATCGTCACACCAAGCTCTGCAAAGTCTATCGGCACTTGATTAGTGAACTTGTGGGGGATAATGTGATGTGATCGAGGGATGAACTACCTGCGGGCGGTACTCAGTTTACTCCGGATGTGGCGTATGGCACGCACTATTTTGAGCATTTTGCGAATGCTAGTTTTTGTGCTTTCTGACTTGGGTATTGGGTCAGTCTTGTCATTTTGTATTGAGTCAGTCTTTTCATACTGAGTCAGTCGGGTCTGTCTTGTTGTGTCGAGTCAGTCCTGTTTTGTTAGAGTCGGGTGATTTCGGGGGTGTTACCTCGGACATCACTTGCTTGTTTATGTTTGTCTTTTTGCTTTCTTTCGAGTCTGTTTCTACCTTGGAGCCAGTTACCCCAACAGATCTGAATGGAACAGCGGTGATTTTTCACACTCTCGTGTTTGTTTTTGCCGTGTGCCAGTTGTGCCGAAAATTCTGAATGAGATGGCAGTATTTGACTAGAAGCTGTGTCTTTTCTGTGCCTTGAATTCATTGCATCGACCTAAGTTTTCCAAAACTTTTTTTCGAAGCATTGTGACAGAAACGAAGAGGAAGGAATTCCTCGGGTTTTGCAAACTTTGATCAAATTGAGAGAAAGAGAGGCGTGCTAAGCCCTTAATGATTGAAATCATGCTTGTCAGCGTGAGTACTGAGAAGGACCCTGGCTTGATCCAGACTGCTTCCACACTATCTTCAGCACGAGCGATTTGTGGCCTCTTTAAAAACTTTCAAAAAAACTATTTTGCGTGATCTTGCGAAGACCTGTGTGGAATCACTCTTGAGATTGTGCAGCTTAGGATCGCTCTCAGCCTCGAGACTCGACCCCTCATTTTCAAACCTTGGACTAGAATTCAAAATGTTCAATGGTCAACTACAACGTGAGGCCTGTGTGGCCAGATTCAAAGCAGCCCTCGAACAAGAGGCAAGAAAAGTCAGATCTAGAAGATCAAATGTCATCAAAAGAAGCTTGCAAAGCTAGATCAGAAGCACCCCTGGAACTAGGGGCAAAGAATTTCAAATGTGCTCGAAGAGCCGAAGATGGATCATTCCACAAATCCAAGAAGGTCGGCAAGAATGCCAAATCCCAGAGGGAGGAAGAAGAAAGTATTACAGAAGAAAAACTGAGTTCCGATCCACAACACTAGGGGTAAATTTAGCCCCCCATTGGATAGACTCCTGCATCGTCAGCGAATAGCAGCCATTCTCCTGGATTCAGATGACTTCGGGATCTCAAAACCATTTGACATAGACAAAGCTACACTTTTACCATTGAGAGGCTCGTTGGGACGAAAACCCAGAAAGGCGACCCAGGCAAAAGTTAGAGCAGGGAAAAGAAAAAAAAGAACAAAAGAGAAAGTTGCAAAAAAAATTTTGAAGAAAATTCAAAAAAAAATGAAAAAAAAAACCATTGAAAAAATTATGAAAAAAAATGAAAAAAAAAAGAAGAAGAAAAGAAATGAAAAAGAATTGAAGAACATAGCTCGGAAGGTTGAAAACCCGTAAAGGGTGGCCTTGGCAGAAGTTAGATCACAAAAAGAGAGGTTAAATACCCGAGTGTACCTTAACCGGAACTACGTAAGGCTTGATTCCCATGTTTGGGATACGTAGGCAACTTCATCCTGAAGTCCAGCCACAAACACTTCCAAATTGATTATGTCTATGTAATGGTTTTGACCATCATTATCTTCTCTGTATCCGAGAATTTGGTTGTGTTCGTCACTCTAAGGACTGACAACAATGCACTGTGGTGCCATTCAAACAAGGGGCAACTTTCCGTTGCCATTCAATGCGCTACGGTGCCGTCCAAACAAGGGACAACTTTCCGTTGCCATGCAGTGTCCTCCAAGCAAGGGGCAATTTTCCTTCAGATCTAAGGTTGTGCATCTCAAGAGCAGATTCCGTGCTCGTTGAGCAATGGTCGTTTGCGAAAATAGTTTTTGAGAATTTTTACTGAGGTTGACTAATTCTCTCAAAAATTATTCCATTTTTCCAAAACTGAACCATTTCTTGGACCTAAAACAGGAAAATTTTCAGTGCTCACAGCCTGACTTGCATGATTTCAAATCAAAAATCGAACAAGCACGTTAATCTAACTCTCATTTTGGTCAAAATTATTTTAGTAGAAAGCCAAAAACAAAAATGGTCAAAATGATGAACTAGGGGCACAGTTGAGTCAGGCTTCCTGTCTTTCCCCCATTTTCAACATACTTGCCAAGAAGGGCACTCTACCTGCCAGAAGAGGGCACAACTGAAGTTAACAAAGGGCTGAAAGCTCTCTCATCCTCCAAGCAACGAGGTATCAAGCCTAGTGCGAAGCACGAACGAGAACAGATCAAGATATTCCACACCTTTGTTTGGACAGATCTAATTACGTCCAAACTCCCCAGTAAAGCATCGTCAACCAATGTCAATTGCAGATCTGTTGCACATCCAGCCGCATCGCTACCCCTTTGTGGGAAAGTTCACTGTTGTGCGCAGAAGAAAAAGAATCCAGCCGGCAACTTCTCGTTTATCCACCAACCACCCAGGGGAGGGATAAAAAAAAATGAGAGATTGAAGAATAGAGAGATGCGCGCTGAGAGAAAAAGTGAGAAAAGGGCTTTTTCAGAAAAACAGAGATTGAGGTCCAGAGTGATGTGAGAATCACAAATGAGAAAAGGGTGGGAAACACTACCAGGAGAAACAGGCTCCCTGTGCACGTCTGTATGTCGTGTCTTTTGTTTTGTTTGTCTCAAATCTTGTTTTGAGTTGTTCCGAGCGTGTCTCGTTGTGTTTAGGTTATTTTACCTTTTGTTTTTTGTTGTTGAGTCGTAGTGCACTGTGTTCAGTCGTAGGCTCAATACCCGGTCGAGAACTCATTCTCAATTTCAAAAATGAATCGTTTTGTGCTCGGAGTGCTGTGCCATTCTCCATATTTGTGCAAAACAAGAATTTGTTCTTTCTTAAAACCGCAGGGTTCAACCCAGGTCATGCAGGAACAGTAAAACCAGGACCTATCTGAAGCTATATGGGTTCCAGACTACAAAGCAAAAGAAAAGAGGGAAAACCGAAGCATCTAAGTGTGTTTCACCTTCAGCAAATTCCGTGATTGTACTCTGGATGTACCTCTTCAGGCCTTGTCAGTGCTCCGAAGAATGAGTGTGCCTCTACTCCAAGCTTAAGCATGTTTCAAGTCAGAATGGCAATTATAGCAGCAACAGATGTTATCTCTCGCCAATATAAACAGGGTGTACCCTTTTCAAGCTGAGTGTGTTACAAGCCCCTCCGAGAGATAAATCGGAGATCGCATTTGGATTTGGTCTCATTAAGGCTTGTATTTCCTTATTCGGCATTTTGTTTCAAACGCGCTTTTGAAGTTGCACAATCGTCGCATTGTTATGAACACCATTTCTCGCATTGTTACGCACACCATTCGTTGCATTGTTATGCACATCTATCTAGCATTGTTATGCACCGTTACACCTGCATTGTTATGCACATTATATTTGCATTGTCATGCACCTCTTTGCTTGTGTTGTCACGCACACTTCACTTGCATTGTTATGCACCCATTCCTCCTACATTGTCATGCACCTCTTTACTTGCGTTGTGACGCACGTTTCAATCGCATTGTTATGCACGCTCTCTTATTCAGAAACACCGGGATACGTCCTTATGTTTCTTCTCCTTGTTTTGAAACACAGGGATACATCCCTACGTTTCTCTCTCTTTCTGAAACACCGGGATACGTCCCTATGTTTCTCCTACCTTTTCGAAACACCGGGATACGTCCCTACGTTTCGCTCTCTTTTCAAAACACCAGGATACGTCCCTATGTTTCTGCTTTTTCCCAAACACCGGAATACGTCCCTACGTTTCTCCTTCTTTCCAAAACACCGGGATACGTCCCTATGTTTCACCTTCCTTCCGAAACACCGGGATATGTCCCTACGTTTCTCTCTCTTCCTGAAACACCGGGATACGTCCCTATGTTTCTCCTTCCTTCTGAAACACAGGGATACGTCCCTATGTTTCTCCTACCTTTTCGAAACACCGGGATACGTCCCTATGCTTCTTATTTCTTTCTGAAACACCGGGATACGTCCCTATGTTTCTTCGCCATTCTCCTTCCTTCCGAAACACCGGGATACGTCCCTATTTTTCTTTTCCTTTTTCGAAACACTGGGATACGTCCCTATGTTTCTCATTCCTTTCTAAAACACCGGGATACGTCCCTGTGTTTCTCCTTCCTTCCGAAACGCCGAAATATGTCCCTACGATTCTCCTTCATTCCGAAACACTGGGATACGTCCCTACGTTTCTCTTCTTTCCGGGACACCGAGATACGTCCCTATGTTTCTTCTCCTTTTCTGAAACAACGGGATACGTCCCTACGTTTCTCCATCTTCGGTTAAAAGCGTTCGGAATACATTCCAATGCTCACGCCATTCCGAAAGACTAGGATACGTCTCTATGTTTCTCACTCAATCCAAAACAGCGGGATATGTCCTAATGTTTCTCCTTCTTTGGTTACGAGCATTTGGAATACGTTCCAATGCTTATACCTTTTCGAAACACCGGGATATGTCCCTATGTTTCTCTCTCTTTGGTTAAGAGCATTTGGAATACGTTCCAATGCTTGAACCACTCCAAAACACTGAGATACGTCCCTATGTTTCTCCTTCCTATTCGGAAACACTGGGATACGTCCCTATGTTTCTCTTTCCTTTCGAAACACCGGGATACGTCCTTATGTTTCTCCTTCCTTTCGAAACGCCGGGATACGTCCCTACGTTTCTTCTCCATTTCTGAAACATCGGGATACGTCCCTATGTTTCTCCTTCCTATTCGGAAACACTGGGATATGTCCCTATGTTTCTCCTTCCTTTCGAAACACCGAGATACGTCCTTATGTTTCTCCTTCCTTCTGAAACGCCGGGATACGTCCCTACGTTTCTTCTTCATTTCTGAAACATCGGGATACGTCCCTATGTTTCTCCTTCCTTTCGAAACACCGGGATACGTCCCTATGTTTCTCCTTCCTTCGGAAACGTCGGGATACGTCCCTACATTTCTTCTCCATTTCTGAAACATCGGTATACATCCCTATGTTTCTCCTTCCTTCCGAAACACCGGGATACGTCCCTATGTTTCTTCTCCGTTTCCGAAACACCGGGATACATCCTTATGTTTCTCCTTCCTATACCGGGATACGTCCCAATGTTTCTCCTTCCTTTCGAAAAAATGGGATACGTCCCTACGTTTCTCTCCCATTCCGAAACACCGGGATATGTCCCTATGTTTCTCCCTTTTTGGTTAAGAGCATTTGGAATACGTTCCAACGCTTATACCTTTCCGAAACACCGGGATACGTCCCTATGTTTCTTGCATGATCATAAGTTATGCTCGGCTTTGTGCCTTGTCTTGCATTTTGCCCCTGCCCTTAGGCGCATACCTCTATTTGTAGCTTGTATGCTTTTGTCTGAGTCTTCGGCCATGTTAGAAATGGGTCGTCTCTAGGCTTTGACACTCACTCCCGTCATTTTTATGACTTTCGAGTTCTGTCAAGGAGGGGCAACTGTAGACACCCCATTTTTGACCGTCCTCAAGACTTGGACGTCATCGTTTAAGCACTCGATGATCATCCCTGTTCGTGTTCGTCTTGAGTTCTCGGAGGTTTCGGCAACGCGCCTTGCCTCAAGACCTCTCGACTTGTTTGTTTTGTGTTTGGTTTTACATCAAACACTTATTGTTTTGCTTCTGAGGGTGGGAAATAGCTTGTAGGCCATCCCCACACCTCACCGGCCATGGCTTGAGACCACCGGCCCTGTTTCCTTGCCATCGGCAACTGGTGATGGCCGGTCGGCATTGTTGATGGTCGGTCGGCACATTTTGTGGTCGGTCGGCCAACTTTGTTGGCCAATTAGCCACTTTTTTTGGTCGAGACCTTTTCTTGATGGGGGTTTGAACCTTTTGAACCCCCTGTTTTAGCTTCTCGAGCAAGCTTGAACCTTTTGAAAACTTGGTTTTAGCTTCTTGAGGTAGCTTGAACCTTTTGACCCTGTTTAGCTTCTCCAAGAAGCTTGACCCTTTTTTTAGCTTCTCCAAGAAGCTTGATCCTTTTTTAGTTTCTCCAAGAAGCTTGAACCTTTTGACCCTTTTTAGCTTCTCCAAGAAGCTTGACGCTTTTTTAGCTTCTCCAAGAAGCTTGATCCTTTTTTAGCTTCTTGAAGAAGCTTGAACCTCTTGACCCCTTTGCCTAGCTTCTCCAAGAAGCTTGGCCCTTTTGCTCTAAGTTTCTAGGAGAAGCTTGGCCGTTTTGCTCAAAGCTTCTAAGAGAAGCTTTGCCCCCTTGGTTTCTCTATAAAAAGGGGGCCTCTCCTCCCCTTTAGAGTGTTAGAAAAATCTGATATATATATCATAGATATATCACTCCCTCTCTATATCTCCCTCTCTCTCCACATTTGTGTGGGTTAAAGGGTTCAAAAGGGTCTAGTTCTTGCACATTTACACTACAACTCTTGGCCTAACACCTCCATCATCAACCTAAGGAGCTTGGAGGCCATTTTTAGAGGCTAAGGGACTATTTTTTGGACCAAGAGGCTGCTGTCCCCTTTTTGCTACAAAGGTAACTCCTTTTCCCCATTTATTCCCCGTTTTTGCACACACTTTTAGCCTATCTTGCTTGTTGTTTTGAGCTTTGTGTATAACATAAAAAAGTTCTATTTTTTTGTGTTTAAGATACTTCATTAAGGTCACTTTTGTGTTTGGGGTCGTTTACCCCCCTCTTAGGCCTTGTTTGGCCTCATTTTTGTGTGTTTTTGGTGAGCTTCGGGACCACCTTGTTTGGGCCTCCTACCACTGAAATCTTGAGGGATTTCAGTGGTGAGGATGGTGGTTTGAGGTCCTAATAAGTAGAGGGCCATCCCCTCTCCTTAATGTCTTGATTACTTGCATTTTTGGCCTTACAAAGGAGCTCCTATTTGCAAGCTTCCAAGCTTTATTTCCAGCATTTTTCAGTGGGTTTTACGACCCCCATAAGTCATTTCCAGATCTAGTTTTTCCATGTTAAGTGTCCTTGTTGCATGTGTAGAGTAACCCTCTTATTGGCCTTTCAAAGGAACACATCTTTCTTGCATGCATGGACCTTGCTTCCATGGGTTTTTGGGGCTTCTTTAACATACCATGTTACTGTTTTTAGCTGGTTTCATGAGCTCTCACATGCTTCATATAGGTGTAGTACAAACCATGCTTACTAGCCTATGTTGCATGTTGTTTTGGCCAAGCATGCTAGATTATTTTAGCTACATTTCATACATGTTTTAGCATTATTTTGGGCTGCATAGGGACTGTTTGGGGCAAGTTTCATTATTCGAGCATCGCTTTGCATGTTTATAGTGTATTACATTTCACTAGCTTTAGTGCTTGAGTCCTTAACAATGCATTACATGAGTGTTTGCATGCTTTTGAGTCATTTTGGAGTCATTTGGCATGCCATTTCAGATTTGGAACATGCACCATTGTATGCCATATTCCTTCCTTGCCATGCTTTGGTAGAGTTGCATCTTTGTGCCTTAAGCTTGGTTAATGCATTGTGCATGCATTCCATGTATTTTGTTGCCTCACTTGCATCATTACGGCCACTGATTTTGGCATGCTTGCGAGCTATCCATGTTAGTTTAAGTCTATCATCGCATGTTGTAGCATGCCATATTTGTTTACATGTTTAGGTCGTGTGCCTATTGCATATTAAATGCATTGCATAATCATGTTGCATTAGCCTTGCTTGCATGCTTAGCTTGCATTGCATTGGGCATGCATCCTTTGCCTCTTGATTAAGCATGATAGAGGTTGGGCCTTATGTGTTTGTTTGCATTTCATTTGAAATCAAAATCCATTACTTGGCCTCTTTGGCCATAACGCATTGAAATGCGCGATTGGTGATCCGAGGGTCAAGCACCATTCTCCTTTGAGTCATAAACATGATAAGGAGTGTGGTTGGTGCAAACATTGCTTGAAATGCATTGCCATGCCATGTTTTTCCCTCTGCTGCTGTCAAAATAGGTTTCTGCAGGAAGCTTGGGCCGGCCGACCATCCTTAGTGTCGACCGACCAAATATGGATGGCCGAGAGCTCAACAAATGGCCGATGACCATCCGGACATGGCCGGTTGTGTTACCACTTGGTCGGTGGTGCTCCACAGTGTCCATAGAGCATACCTTGGGAGTTGTGCAATTTTCAGATGAGCAGAGCAGGGAAAACAGAGGCAAACTTGTGCATGGCGTTGGATTTCCGAGAAAACCCGACCGCGCACGCATGGGACCCTCTTCCCGAGGCCTTTTACCGCAAATTAGATTAATTAATTTGCTTAATTAATTAGGTGGTCTGTAATATTTAATTACCTTGTTAGTTAGTTAAATTGTATTATTCTTTCGGTCCCTCCGAGTGACGGCTAACTTGTAATAAGTGTGGGTGCGTGTGTTCATGTCTTCCAACCCCCCACTTCTTTCTCCCTTTTACTTACCTACTTTTGATGGTTAGTATTAGGGCATATTTAAATTAGCATACCTTATGCTATGCATGCGTGCATCCATACATTTGTCCTACATGCACCGGGCTCGGTACACCATACTAACTGCACTTGTATTTCAATTCCAAGTTGAATACCTGTTAGTTGCAGCATTTCACATGCCATCTTTAGGATAGCCAAGCCTATTATAGCTGCATCTTGCATGTGTTGTATTAGCCATCTTAACATGAACTAAGATCATGCATATGATTACTAGCTAGTTTCTGTTTTGGCTTGGAGTACTCGGTAAGTATTTATGTTTTGGCATCCTTGCATGCGTGTGAGTGTTGCCATGATAGTATGCTTACCATGAGGCTATGTGCTTATGTGTTATAATTTCCTGAATGCCTGTGGGTGGAGGTTGAATTACCTAAATTAGAATAATGCATTAAAACTGTGAGTATTAAGCCCACTAGATAGTGGCAAAACCATCTTTTTTAAAGCCCACTTGAGGGTGGCAAAACCTGCATTTTAGCCTACTTGCGAGTAGCAAACATTTTGCAAACAAAGATGCAATGTTTTGTTCCAATTTAGGCAATTTGGTCTATACTTGTTTGCTGTGCGCATAACGTAGTAAATCTAGGCTAATAACCAGAAGAAGAACGCATAATGTTTTCAAAACTAGATATCATGGTTAGTAGAGGCCGATCTTTGATCGGGCGAGCGGGGGTGCTCATAGCTGACCTTCCCCAATCGTACCCAAGTTCCCAAGCCGAGGCAACTTTAGTGATGACGGACACGTGGCCTTAGGCAAACGAGTTAGGGTTTCCTAAATTCTCCCATAAAAATATTTAGGTGGCGACTCTGTATCTGGCAAAGCAGTCCATGTTTGGCACTTCTTTTCTAAAAATCTGTTTTCCAAAACGATTTGCCGGATTTGGACTCTTTGGTTCAGATTAAGAACCGTGACAATTTGAGAGTCCGAACTGTAGTGAGCCCCAAATGAACAGAACGGGACTCACCCTCCCGGGGCGTTCGGGGACGTCTATAGGTGGGACACCACCGACTCATTCCACTTTTCCGCCACGGGAGATATGATGATGACTCCCTATCACTTCTCGATGCTCACAAGCATCGAGGTAGGAGGTGATCCGATCCCCTTCGACACCGACATGGATGAGTGGGAGGCTGCTCAGATGTACTTGCTGGGCGAGATGCCGCCTCTCGCACACCCCGACTTCGTCAGATACTCATGGTTTGAGGTCCAGTTCTGGGTTCAGCCAGCCTTGGCTGAGGAGGCACCGATGACCCAGGAGGAGGTGGAGCAGTACGCCCGCGGCTTCCTGATGTTTCTGCTAGGGACGACCATTTTCGTTGATCGGGCGAACATCGTGCCTCTCTGTTTGTTGAGTGCGCTAGTGGACGTCACGCGGATCCTGCGCTACGACTGGGGTGGCGCTGCCTTGGCCACTTTGTATGGATACATGAGCTCAGCCTCCCGTTGCAGCGGGCAATTGCTCGGAGGCTACTGGCACGCTTGGGAGGTACGTCTTCTTCTTCTATTTTTCGTTTCTGCTCTACGTTTTCTGTACTCTGTACACTGCACACACTGTGGTCTGCTTCACGCTGACTGTATACTGCACACACGGCACACATATACTCTGCTTTACACTGACTGTACACTGCACACATTGTACACTCTGCACAATACACCGCACCATACACGGTTCTACTATTTCTGCTTTATTCTTTATTCTACTTTATCTGATAAACATACTGATACTTACTCTGCAGTTGTGGGTCTACGCCTACTTTCCGAGGCTCGCGCCAGTGCCTGACGAGGATACCCCTCTTGTCGTTCCATTCTCCCGACGCTTCAATGTGAGGTGTGTGCGGAGACCACGGGAGACGTTCATATTCTTCCGCCGCTATTTCGACACCATCACCCCCGTAGAGGTATGTTTAGAACTTGTAGTTCATTTAAGCTTCGCTTTGCACTGTATTTTCTGATAACAGTATATAACAAACTGCATGCCATTTACAAATCACTTGGCAGCTTTAGGCTCCATTGCTAGCTGGGATTCAGGAGCGATTTGCCGGTACGGAGGAGACTGCTCACTTTAGGATTTTGTTGGAGGGCCCTGTCTGTTGGGCCTGGTACCTGGGTGAGTGTTTCCTACGCCAGACCCTGGGTTTACCGGAGCAGATAGTCCCGGTTCACCCTCCTGACCATATGAGGGACACCGAGAGGTTCACTCCCGAGCAGATGGCCGACTACACGATCGGCTGGGACTCGACATGCTTCAGAGGCATAGGCGACTACACAGAGTACGTCCGGACCTACATTATGCGGCCTTTGAGCAGCGACCGTCGAACTGAAAGAGAGAGGCCTGCGGCATCAGCAGCTGGAGTAGGGGTAGGGACATCGAGGATGGCTCGAGTCCGTGGCAGGAGCGGAGATCGGAGAGGACAAGGGGCTAGTTGGCCAGCACTGCCCGTGACGATGACATGCCGACGGCGTGGTGGGGCGACTTACCAGATCCCCATTGCTTCCCCTCCGGCTGATCACGAGCTAGTCGGGTTCTACGGCTTGCCTCCGGTATGTACTACTGCATTTTGCATTCTGCACAGTTAGTTCATTTCAATTCATTTGATATTCCGCAGAATACTGATGCTTCTAACACTTTTGCAGGCTTCCTCCGAGTACACTCGCCAGTCCCTGGAGTTGACCGCCTCTGTGATGGGGATGCTCCAGCAGAGCCTCAACCTTCTAGCGATTTACAGTATTCCGGATGTTCTTCTAACCACGGTCTCAAACCGTAAACTGTTTCACACAATCTGATGCACAACACAACACTTGATACACGGCCCTCACGGCATCTGATAGACTGTACTCATACACTGCATTCTGCACTGACACACTGTTCACAGCATTCATACACTGTACTCATACACTGCATTCTGAACTGACATACTGCTCATATATATTCACACACTGTACTCATACACTGCATTCTGCATTCGTGCCTTGTTTTGCGCCATGCGGCATACTGATACGTTTGCCTTTTGTACTTTTCGGCATCCCATCCAGATTCCTACTGTAGGAGGTGCTCCAGCTGGACCGTCCGTTCCTGTTCGAGGGGGAGATGCAGAGGGTAGAGTATACCCCCGCACCAAGGCGGGGCGCACTCATGTTGGGAGTAGCTCACGGGCACTAGATCCTGGTGATGATGAGTCCGAGGTGGAGGCGGAGGCGGAGGCAGAGTTATTTGAGGTGGAGACCAAAGATGGCGCTGACTCGGGCTCAGATGACTGCACTGATGATGATGCTCCTGGACCTTCGTCCACGAAGAGGACGAGCACGGACCTCTAGGCCTGAGACCATTTGACATTGATCCAAATTTTTGCTATTTTTCTTCTTCTTGTTTTTCTTTTCTTTTGCTGGTAGCTAGGGTACCTTATACTGCCGCGGGCAGGTTTTTGTTTTCTCCAAAACTTTGTACTTGAAAAAGATGATGAAATGAAACAAACTTTTTGTTTGAAAAATTGTTACATTTGTTCATTTCATACATTGCATCGCATTGCATCATGTTACACCTCAATGTTAATGAGATTGATCTCCTATCTGAAAATCAAACATTTGTATTGTAATAACCAAGTAATGAACCAGCTAACAGCAAAACAACTTAAACAACCCACTGCTCAGTCCGAACACTCGGCTCATGCTCTGCTGGGGATTAATCTGCATACAGCGAATCCTGAACAAACAGTTCAATCTGACACAACGGAATACAAAGGTTGAATTTGTTGAATCTGAAGCACACTCAGATGCAATCCGGAATCCATATGCTCATTGTTTTCACGCGACCTGGGTTTAACCTCCGCGGCTTTACGAAAGAACCAAATCTATGTGGCACAAATTTGGAGAATGGCACAGCACTCTGAGCACAAAATGATTTGTTTTTTGAAAAAAGGGTTTCTCAAACCGGGGTATTGAGCCTACGACTGAACTCAATGAAAAAGACTCAACAGCGAAAATCAGAAGGTAAACTACCTAGACACAACGAGTAACACTCGGAAAAGACTCAAAACAAAAGTTGAGTTAAACAAAACAAAAGACACGACACACAGACGTGTTTACAGAAATGAAAGACCTCAAATCACGAAGAGCCAGTTCCTTCGGGTATTGTTCCCACCCTTTCTGATTTGTGATTCTCACATCACTCGGCCCTCAAGCTCGGTTTTTTCTCTCAAAAAACACTTTTTGCTCACTTTTCTCTCGTCTTACACCTCTCTATTCTCCACTCTCTCATTTTTCATCCCTCCCCAGATATGGTCGGTGAATAAACAAGAGGTTGTGGGTTCATGCCCCACACTGTTAGCTCGCAGCTATTTCTTCCGGTGACGTTTAGTCGATGTTCCTGATAAGGGAGTGGAGTATCTTGATCCATTCCGGTCGTGCTTCGTACTTGGCTCGATACCTCGTTGCTCGGAGGTTGAGAGAGCTTTCGGTCCTTTAACGACAGCTTCAGCTGTGCCCTTTCTGGCAAGTATGCTGGCGATGGGGGAAAGACAAGAAGCCTGACTCGACTGTGCCCCTAGTTTATCATTTTGACCATTTTTTGTTTTGATTTCCTACTAAAACAAATTTAACCAAAACGAGAGTTAGATTAACATATTTGTTCGATTTTTGATTTAAAATCATGCAAGTCAGGCTATGAGCACTGAAAATTTTCCTTTTTTGGGTCCAAGAAAATGGTTCAGTTTTGGAAAAGATGGAATAATTTTCGAGAAAATAGTCAACCTCAATAAAAAGTTCTCAAAAACGTTTTTTGCAAACAATCACTGCTTAACGAGCGCAGAACTTACTCTCGAGATGTACAACCTCAGATCGGAAGGAAAACTGCCCCTTTTCTGAAGGACACTACATGGCAACGGAAAGTTGCCCCTTGTTTGAATGGCACTGCAACGCTTTGAATGGCAACGGAAAGTTGCCCCTGGTTTGAATGGCGACTCATGGCAACGAAAAGTTACCCCTTGTCTAGATGACGCCGCAGCATATTGTAAACAGCCCTCCTTAGTGATAATCACAACCGAACTCTCGGATACAGAGAAGACGAAGATGGTCAAAACCAATATATGGACACAGTCACTTTGAAAGTGTTGGTGGCTGGACTTCAGGATGAAGTTGCCTACGTATCCCAAACATGGGAATCAAGGATGATGCAGTTTCAGTTTGGGTTCACTCGTGTATTAACCCTCACCTTCTACGCTCTAACTTTTGCCAAGGCCGCCCTTCCGGGTTTTCAACCTTGCAAACTTTGTTTTTCTTTCCTTTTCGATTCTTTTTATTATTTTTTTTTTTTACATTTTTCTTTCTTTCTTTTTTGTATTCTTTTCTTTTCTTTTCCTCTTTTTGTTTACTTTTCTTTTCTTTCTTTTCTTTTCTTTTCTTTTCTTTTCTTATAGAGACAGGTGTGTATCTATAGCTCAAGCACAAAGTTCTGAACCTAAGGCAAGAGGGGGGAGGTTCTCTTTTATAGAGAACCAAAGTTTAAGCTTGTTGAACAAGCTTAGGCCTTCAAGCCACGTGTATGGAGGATGGTTTGTATGCCCTCCAGCTGTTACAACTGGCACCAAAAGATCTTCAGAAAGGTGTTGGAAAGCTGCCGACCACTTCAAGTGGTCGGTCAGCTACTTATAGTGGTCGGCCAACCACCACAAGTGGTCTGCCAGGAAAGAAAGTGGTCGGCAGGTGGAGGGAGGTGGTTTGCACAATGAAAACAAGCCAATGGTGTGGTGGCCGACCATTTTTGATGGTCCAAAGACCAAGAAGACCAGTTGGCTGACCAGAAAACTGGCTGGCGGGGAAGAAAAGTGGTTTTCAGGGGGAAAAACTGGTCTCCCACCCTCATTCTACCCTCCAAGCAAGGAAAACAAGGTTTGTGCCAAAAACAAACCAAAAATGATGAAAGACGAAAGTCTGGGGGTCAAGGCATGTAGCCGGAAGCCCCGAAAACTAGTCTACGGGCACCAAAAGTGGTCTACGAGAGAAAAGTGGTCTACGACCACAAAAAGTGGTCTACAAGACCACAGTGTCCCTCTAGGCAGAGGCAACAAGGCATGGTTCAAAAACCAAGCCAAGCGGAGAACGTTAAACGGTCTCGAGACAAGGCGCGCGGCCGAAGGCTCCGAAAATCAGAAAACTAGTCTCCAAGAGTGAAAAGTGGTCTACTACCACAAAAAGTGGTCTACGGACCTCTCTCCCCCTCCAAGAAAGGTCAACAAGGCTTGGTTCACAAACCGAGACAAAACACAAAGAGTTTAGAGGCCCAAAGGCAAGGCACTCAGTCGAAAACTCTAGAAACTCAAAACGAGCACAACATGCACTATCACCGAGTGCTCAATCGATGACGTTTGAGTCTTAAGGTCGGTCAAAAATGGGGTGTCTACAATCACTGATGAGAAGGAGCAGGCCAAGAGGCCTTTTATGCGTAGTTCCAATGTAACCACCAGTGGTAGCACATCTGCACGAGCATCGAATGTGAGCATTGTCACCACCACAACCAAAACTGCCAATCCCTTTGCCAATACAACTCCACAAACTTCAACCAACCTTGCCCGATCCCAGAGAACCTTTACCCAACTCTACATGCCTTTATCTCAAGGTACTTCGAAGTCTGAGGGTTCTTGCTAGACGCACTACCGAAGGGGTCGGCAGGCACTGCCTTGGCTTTCTGATCTTTTCCTAGTGCAGGGTTGGGAGCAGAAGAGACTGTTCTGGCATGACGGGGCCTATCCCGATTTTTCGCCTGGCTTGAACTGCCTTCGGTTGGAGTGGGAAAAGCAACATCCACAGTCTTAGTCATGACTATAAACACTTGCTACTTATTCATCCCCCCGGCTTTCAAAGCCTCAACTGCCCACAACAGTTGTTCAACGGGATCAGTATCTGTTCCCACTTTATTCTTACCTCTATCCTCAGCCTGATCGAGGGTTTGGGTTGCTATATCAGAGCGGAACCCGGTTGTTGCGGATATGTCATTGTTGTAACTTGAGACAACCCCAGGTTGGCTGAGCTCGATCACAATCCGTCCCAGTAACGGGGGCTCCTGCGGTACAAAATTCCCGGCATACAATGTGGTTGGTGGTGAAGCCGACATTCCGTAGGCAAGATCAGCCATAGACCTCTGGAGGTCACCAATCATTCCCATTAACTCGAACGTGGTAGGCTCACGAGCCTGATACAACTGGGGTGTCCAGATCGGGTGTGCAGCAGGTGACCTGGGCGGATGCGGTACATCAACATTGGTCTCATCCTGCAAGATGATCCCTTGGTCTAACGCAGCTGCCATAACCACAATTTCCTCTAAACTCTGTGTCATCATAAGTCCGATGAACTGAACGGTGATGATGAAATCGGCGATTGACGGATCAGACGTCTGCCTTGCCTCAGCGAAGGAGAACACCAAATCTCTGAACTAAAAGGGAAAATAAGCAGCATTTCAGCCCAGGTGGAACAGACACAGACGTAGCTGAATAATTGTACCCTACCACTGATCACTGTTCCCCAAAATCACTGCCCTAAAAAACTGAACCTGATACCCGCAGATATAACCGATTTTCCGAAACACTGATACTGATGCCCTCAGGCCTGGTACTAAACTTGCAAACTGACATGTGCGTTCCTGTAGAGATATACTCTAAAAGCACAAACAAGTAAATGAGAACCAAAACACCCCTATGTTGGGGTAGGGTTTCCCTGTCCTATTTTGTCAGGAGCTAGGGTTTCACTACGCATGCAGCGGTTTCAAACAACCTAACATCGGGTAAGCAACCTGTCTTATCTTTAGAATGGTCACTATGGATTCCGAATATGCACTAGGTCGAATGGTCAAAAGGGTGCCCCGGTAAAACCGGGGTTTGTGCTCCTATACTGGCAGAGCCCATAACCGATCAACCTTATGGCATGCTTTGACAAAACAAGCCTCCGGCAAACCGTTTAGGAATAGCAGATGGCAAACACAGTGTCCTAGGTGCACCAATGCTCATGCAATGCAAAGAAAAACACAAGTGTAGTCAAAACAAGATATCATGCGTTCAAGTCAAGCTCTCTAAATCCCCAGCAGAGTCGCCAGAAACCGTAGACGTCCCCCGAACGCCCCGGGAAGATGGGTCCCATTCTGTTCGTTTTGGCTCACTACAGTCCGGACTCTCAAATCGTCACGGTTCTTAATCTGAACCAAAGAGTCCAAATCTGACCAATCGTTTTGGAAAACAGATTTTTAGAAAAAAAGTGTCAAACATGGACTGCTTTGCCAGATACAGAGTCGCCACCTAAATATTTTATTTTGGGAGAATTTAGGAAACCCTAACTCGTTTGCCTAAGGCCACATGTCCATCATCACTAAAGTTGCCTCGGCTCAGGAACTTGGGTACGATTGGGGAAGGTCGGCTATGAGCACCCCCTCTCGCCCGATCCGAAGATCGGCCTCTACTAACAATGATATCTTGTTTTGAAAACATTATGCATTCTTATACCGATTATTAGCCAAGAATTACTATGTGATGCGTACAGCAAAACAAGTATAGACTAAATTGCCTAAGTCGGAATAAAGCATCGCATTTTCGTTTGTTTTGGAAAATGGTTTGAATTTTGCGACTCGCGAGTAAACTAAAATACGAATTTCGATGAATCATCCTAATTCAAACAGCCCAACCTTCACCCACAGGCGTTCATGCAGTTATATCACATAAGCATATAGCCACATGGTAAGCATGCTATCATGTTAACATTCACACTCATGCGAAATGCTAAAGCATAAATACTTACATTGTACTCCGTGCCAAAACAGTGAACTAGTTAGTAATCATATGCATGATCCTAATTCATGTTAAGGTGGCTAATGTATCTCATACAAAATGTCACTAGAATAGGCTCGGCTAACCTATGAATGGCATGTGAGATGCGACAGATAACATGTATTCAAGTTTGATTTGAAATACTATGCAGTTAGTATGATGCGCCGAGCCCGGTGCATGCAATACTGATGAATGATGCATGCATGCATAGCATAAGGATGCTAAATTAAATATGCCCTAATACTAACCATCAAAGCAGGCAAGTAAAAGGGAGAAAGAAATGGGGGTTGGAAGACATGCACACGCACACACGCACCCACACTTATTACAAATTCGCCCTCGCTCGGAGGGACCAAAAGAATAATACAATTAATTAACCTATAAGCTAACTAATTATTACAGACAAATTAAACTAGTTAAGCGAATTAACTAATCTAATAAAACAGTAAATAGCCTCGGGAAGAGGGCCCAATGTAATGCATGCTCGGTTTCGTTCGGAAGTCCATTACCATGCACAAGTTACCTCTGTTTTTACTGTTTGGCACCTCTGAAAATTGCACAAACTCCAAGGTTGCTTCTCTAAGTACTGTGGAACACCACCGGCCATGAGGAATGGTCACCGGCCATGGGTAATGGTCATCGACCACCTGTGGAGATATCGGCCACAAATTGTTGGTCGGTCGGCACTGTATGTAGCCGACCGGCCAAAACTTCCTGCAGAACCTGTTTTGACAGCAGCAGAGTGCAAAACAAGGCATAGCAATGCATTTCAAGCAAATGTGTGCACCAACACATCCCTTATCATGTTTGTGACTTAAAGGGTCATGGTTCTCGATTCTCGGACCACCAACCGCACATTTCAATGCGTGATGGCCTAAGAAACCAAGTATGCACTTTGATTTCAAATGAAATGCACATCAAACAAGCAAGTGAGGCTCAACCTCTATAATACTCAATTCAAGAGGCAAAGCATGCATGCCAATGCAATGCAACCTAGGCATGTTAACTAAGTACGCAACACGGGCATACGATGCACAATGCATACTAGGCATACAACCTATGCAAGCAAGCATGCAAGGCATGTGGCAATGCAAACCAATAAGTGTGCAAGATGCAATGTGGATGTTCAAGCATGCAACAACACATGGAGCAAACATGTTAAACAACCTAAACATGTAACAACACACAAGGTGAGCATGCAACAGCATGCGAATGATGGAGTTAAACTAATTTGGGCAGCTCTATACTAAGCCCAAAACAGTGGCCAAATGCTATGGAAATGAGAGGCAAAACACACACAAGCATGCATGCACACAAGGACCAACACTCAGGCATTGAAGAACAACTCTCAAGCACACTTAAGAGGATGAAAACATGGACAAATGGCATGCATTATAAGCTCTGAAAATCAAGTCATGAAAGGTGCCAAACCAACTAGACAAGACAAACAACACATGCAAGCAAAGCCAAAATTCAAGGCAAGCCAAAGGTGTATTGAACTACACTTTGCAAAACCGAACATGGCATGAATTAAGCAACCAAAATCAGAGTTTTAGCATATTAAGACAAAGCCAATAACACATCTAGATGGCTTAAACATGCAAGCATGCACAAGGGCCTAAACAAGGGGCATAAGACAACAACCTTTTAACACATTAAAGGGGCATCAAATGCAAGCATGCAAGCATGTCAAGAGGACTGAAATGACATGTTAAATGGTTCCAAACCACTGGAATAATGCAAGTAATGCATGCTCATGGTTCATACACTTGAGGCTTACAAGCCAAGAATGCAAAGAGGCTAAACAAAGCATGACAAGCATGGCTAAGACAACCTACATCAGACCTTAAGCATGGCAAAACAAGCCTAAAAGCTTCACAATGCTTGGCCAAAACAAGCAAGCATGGTAATCTACATGCTAAGTACATGTTAAGGTAAATGATGGCATTACAGGACATGTATGCTAAACAAGCATGGTGTGCCTAAACCAACATAAAACAGTGCTATAGCATGGCAAAATAACACTAAATAGCAGCTAAGATACGGCCAACATGAACTTGAAAATGGTGCTCACACATGAGGCTAAAATGGCCATTTTCAAGGGCAACAATGAGATGGGGTGGCCCTCTCCTTCTTAGGACCTCAAGGCACCATCCTCACCACTGAAATTCCTCAAGATTTCAGTGGTGAGGAGGCCCAAACAAGGTGGTGTAGACATCCCCGAATGCCCTGGGAGGACGAGTCCCCCGTTCCGTTTGTTTTAGGCTCACTACAGTTCGGACTCTCAAATTGTCACGGTTCTTAATCTGAGCCAAAGATTCCAAATCCGGAAAATCATTTTGAGAAACAGATTTTTGAAAAGAAGTGCCAAACATGGACTGCTTTGCCAGATACAGAGTTGCCACCTAAATATTTTATTTTGGAGAATTTAGGAAACCCTGACTCGGTGCCAAAGGCCACGTGTCCGTCATCACCAAAGTTGCCTCGGCTCGGGAGCTTGGGTACGATTGGGGAAGGTCAGCTATGAGCACCCCCTCTTGCCCGATCCGAAGATCGGCCTCTACTGACTGTGATATCCGTTTTTGAAAACGTTATGTGTTCTTATTCCAGTTATTAGCCTAGAATTACTATGTTACGCGCACAGCAAACAACTATAGACCGAATCGCCTAAATTGGAACCAAACATTGCATGTTTGTTTTAAAAATGGTTTGCTACTCACAAGTAGGCTAAAATGCAAGTTTTGCCACCCTCAAGTGGGCTTTAGAAAAGATGGTTTTGCCACTATTTAGTGGGCTTAAAACTCACAGTTTTAATGCGTTATCCCAATTTAGTTAATTCAACCTCCATCCACAGGCATTCAAGCAGTTGTATCACATAAGCAGCTAGCCTCATGGTAATCATGCTATTATGGAAATACTCACACGCATGCGGTATGCTAAAGCATAAAAATACTTACAATGTACTCCGAGCCAAAACAAAAGCTAGTTAGTAATCAATGCATGATCCTAACTCATGTTTAGTGGCTAATGCAACGCATACAGAATGCAATCTAGAATAGGCTCGGCTAATCTAAGAATGACATGTGAAAATGCACAAGTAGCATGTATTCAGGTTAGATTTGAAATACTTATGCAGTTAGCATGATGCGCCGAGCCGGGTGCATGCAAGACTAATGAATGATGCATGCATGCATAGCATAAGGTGTGCTAAAGTAAACATGTCCTAATACTAACCATCAAAAGCCGGTAAGTAAAAGGGAGAAAGAAATGGGGGTTGGAAGACATGCACACATGCACCCACACTTATTACAAATTTGCCCTCGCTTGGAGGGACCGAAAGAATAATACAAGTTAATTAACCTACAAGCTAATTAAATATTACAGACCAATTAGTTGATCAACAAACTAACTAATATAATTTAAGCAATAACAGCCTCGGGAAGAGGATCCAATGCGATGCGTGCTCGGCTCCGTTCGGAAAGTCACTGCCATGCACAAGCTGCCTCTGCTTTGAGTGTTCTGTTTCTCTGAAAATTTCACAACTCCCAAGGTTGCTTCTATGAGTGCTGTGGAGCACTACAGCAAGTGGGAACACCATCGGCTATGTCCGGATGGTCATCGGCCATTTGTTGAACTCTCGGCCAAACATGTTTTGCCGGTCGGCACCTAACACTGCCGGCCGGCCAATTCTCCCTGCTGAAACCTGCAGCTGGCAGCAGCAGAGGGCAAGCAGTGTATGGCATGGAATTTTCAAACAAATGTGAGCATGGACACACTCCTTATCATGCAATGGACTCAAGGGAGCATGGCCCTCGACCCTCGGGCCACCAATCACGCATTTCGATGCATAATGGGCAAAGAGTCAAGCATGCATTTCAATGTCAAATGCAATGCACACAAAACATACAAGGGACCCAACCTCAATCATGATTGGTCAAGAGGCGAGGCAATGCACAACAATGCACATGCGACCTAAGCATGCAAACGAACATACAAACATGCAATACAACTACATGGCACACACAATGCTAACAACATAACATGCACAACGCATTGAAACATGGCATACACAATGCAAGAGAAAGAAAACCACATCTTCATCTTTGAAAACCATCATGCTCAATGATGTCATGCAATTTCAATTCTTCAAAACTTAACAATTCATTTCAAGAGCGGTAAATATG
>NW_021025760.1:1451966-1466259 GCF_004153795.1 Camellia sinensis
CCTCAGGGTTGCATCCCTAGGCACTGGGGAGTACCACCGGCTAAGTGGAATCACCACCGGCACTGGTGTGTATCCATCGGCACAAAATTGAATCTGTCGGAAGAGAAAAGGGTGCCGGCCGGCACCTCTATGAAGACCACAAACTTCTCAAATGGCCTAAACAAGGCTGTGGGAACCCCACCGGCCGAAAGATGAGGCCACCGGCTGGCCATCGGCACAAAAACAATTCCATCGGCACAAAAAAGTGCCGGCCGGCACAAAAAGGTGCCGACCGGCAAACAGTTGCTGGTGCGGGGCAGTTTTGTCTTTTCACCTTGGGTGTTATAAAATAGGGCTTCAAGCCCTATTCCTTCACTTCTCCACCGCCGAAATCCCTTCCTTTCTCTCTCTAGAGTGCTTCTCTCTCATTTTTCATCCATTTCTTCGCGTTCTACGCCCGTTTCGTCGTCGGATTCGCGATCCTCTTCGCGTTTCGGACATTTTCCACTGATCACATTCTCGTTTCGGTGCCTCGTTCGGCGTTCTCGCCTTTTCGGGGTTTGTTCCCCTCACTTTCCTCTTCATTTCCGTGCCTCTTCACGTTCCGGCCTCCCCGGCCAATTTCCGACCCTCTCGGGAGTTGACTTTTCGGTTGACTCTTCATATTCTGGCTCGGTTTTCCCTTTTCCGGCCATTTTCACACCATTCTCTACATGGCGGACGACATTCCACGTGGCGGGACTCCCCCGGACCACGAGATGGATCCCGGGGTCGAGCTCTTACCACTGAGCGAGCGCCCGTTCGACCCGGCGACCTATCGGCCAGCGATCCACGTTCTGCCCCCAGACGGCCTGCGTCAGTTCCGGAGCTTTGAGAGGTACACGGCCCCTGAGCTACTGCTGCTTGAGCCTACCTCCCACCTTTCATTTGGCACTCCCGAGGTAACTCTTCATCTTCTGCTTTACTTTCTGCAATGTAGGATACAAAACTGCCACAGTTAGCTGTATTATATTCTCCCCCGTTTCATTTTCCGCAATGTAGAACACTTAACTGCCATAGTTGATTCTGCTCTTTAATTGCTTAACCCGAATACATCGATACACTATATGTTGTAGTTGACTGTGAACACACTTGCACTTGATGTCTATTTGAATCTGAACACGTGCACACACGTTGCATTTGCCCTGAACCACTCTAACACACTGGCACATCACATGTTGTAGTTCACTATAAGCACACCGGCACCCGATGTTTGCTCGAACCTGAAAATGCGTACTCACACTGTATCTATACTGGACCACTTGGAAACACTGACACGTCATATGCTATAATTCACTTCGAGTACACCGACACCTGATATATGTTTGAATCTGAAAACATGAACACACGCTATATTTGCATCAATTTTTTACTATTCTTCAAAACTGTACATTGAATATTGCTTCGCAACTATTTGCTTTTGAACAGGGAGATTCCCATACTGTCCGCGGGTATAGGAATGTCACCGCCAGGGATTGGTACATGGAGCTACCTGACGCAGTTCGCCACATCATGGACCAGGCCGGATTCGGCGCATTCTGCAGGGGACTCTCCCGGCTTACTGCGAGCAGGCCTCTCCTTGCCGCTCTGGTGGAGAGGTGGTGGGACACCACAGACTCATTCCACTTTTCTATCGCGGGAGACATGATGATGACTCCCTATGATTTCTCGATGCTCACCGGCATCGGGGTAGGGGGTGATCTGATCCCTTTCGACACAGACATGGACGAGTGAGAGGCCACTCAGATCTACTTGCTTGGCGAGGTGCCGCCTCTCGCGCGTCCTAGCTTGGTCAGGTATTCATGGTTCGAGGTCCAGTTTAGAATTCAGCCGGCCTTAGTTGAGGAGGCTCCGATGACCCAGGAGGCGGTGGAGCGATATGCACGCGACTTCCTCATGTTTATGTTGGGGACGACTATCTTCGCCGATCGGGCGAACACCGTGCCCCTCTGTTTGTTTAGCGCACTGGTGGACGTCACACGGATCCTGCGCTTCGACTGGGGTGGCGCTGCTCTAGCCACTCTATATGGATACATGAGCTCAGCCTCCTGTTGCAGCGGGCAGTTACTCGGGGGTTACTGGCGAGCTTGGGAGGTATATCTCTTTCTCTGTTTTACATTTCTGCCTTTCATTTTCTGTACTCTGTACACTGCACACACTGTGGTCTGCTTCACACTGATTGTATACTGCACACACGGCACACATATACTCTACTTTACACTGACTGTACACTGCACACACTGTACACTCTGTACAATACATGGTTCTACAATTTCTGCTTTATTCTATATTCTGCTTTATCTGATAACCCTGTTGGTATTTGCTCTGCAGTTGTGGGTCTATGCCTACTTTCCGAGACTCGCCCCAGTGCCAGACGTGGAGACCCCTCTCGTCGTTCCGTTCTCGCACCGCTTTGACGTAAGGTGCGTGCGGAGGCCCCGGGAGACGTTCATCTTTTTCCGCCGCTAGTTTGACACTATTACTCCGCTTCGCTTTACACTGTATTTTCAATATCAGTAGATAACAAACTGCATGTCATTTATAGATCACTTGGCAGCCTTGGGCTCCATTGCCTGCGATGATTCGAGATCGATTTGCTGGTGTAGAGGAGACTGCACGTTTCAGGATTTTGCTGGAGAGCCCGGTCTGTCGGGCTTGGTACCTGGGCGAGCGTTTCCTACGCCAGACCCTAGGGTTACCAGAGCAGATAGTTTCGAGTCCATCTCCTACCCACATGAGGGACACCAAGAGATGCACTGCCGAGGAGATGGCCGATTACACGATCAGCTGGGACGCGGAGGGCTTTAGGGGCGAGGGCGACTACTCAGAGTATGTTCGGACGTACATTATGCGGCCTCTGAGTAGTGGCCGCCGAGCTGAGAGAGGGGGACCTACAGTGCCGGTAGTTGGAGCGGGAGCAGGGGCAGGGACGTCGAGGACAGCTCGTGTCCGTGGCAGGAGTGGGGCTCAGAGGGGTCGGGGGGTTAGCTGGCCAGCGCTACCCACTTCACTGATGTACAGAGGGCAAGGTGGGGCTCGGAGGGGTCCGGGGGTTAGCTAGCCAGCGCTACCCACTTCACTGACATACAGAGGGCAGGCTGGGGCAACCTACCAGATCCCTTTTGCTCCTCCTCCGGCTGACCACGAGTTGGTCGATTTTCATGACTTACCTCCGGTATGTACTACTTCATCTTGCATTGTCATTTTATTTCAGTTTTATTGATATTCCTCAGAATACTGATACATCTAATACTTTTGTAGGCTTCTTCCGAGTATACCCGGCAGTCCTTGGAGTTGAATGCCTCCATGATGGGGATGTTGCGGCGGACTTTCAACCTCCTGGCCCTCTATAGCATTCTGGTATGTTCTTCTGATCATGGTCTCAAACCATACACATAAGCTGCTTCACATAATCTGGTGCACAACACAACACTTGATAAGCTGCTAACGGCATTCATACACTGTACTCATACACTGCATTCTGCATTGATAAACTGCTCACGGCATTCGCACACTATACTCATACACTGCATTCTGCACTGATAAACTGCTCACGGCATTCGCACACTGTACTCATACACTGCATTCTGCACTGATAAACTGCTCACGACATACTGATGTGTTTACCTCTTATACTTTTTAGCCTCCTTTCCAGATTCCCACTGTGGGAGGTGTTCCAGCTGGACCTTCTGTTCCTACCGGAGAAGATGGCAGAGTATACCCCCGCACCAAGGCGGGGCGCACCCATGTTGGGAGTAGCTCACGGGCACCCGTCCCTGATGATGATGATGAGTCCGAGGTTGAGGCTGAGGCGGAGGTAGAGTCATCCGCGGAGGAGATCGGAGACGGCTCGGGCTCAAGCTCAGATGACAGCGCTGATGATGCTCCTAGACCTTCATCCAGGAAGAGGACTAGGACGAACTCCCATGCCTGAGATCCTTTGTCATTGATCCAAATTTTTGCTGTTTTTCTTTTTCTTTTTCTTTTGTACCTTTTGCTGGTAGTTAGAGTACCTTGTACTGCCGCAGGCAGATTTTTATTTCTAAAACTATGTACTTGAAAAAAGATGATGAAATGAAACAAACTTTTGTCTGAAAAAGTGTTGCATTTGTACATTTCATATATTGCATCGCATTGCATCATGTTGCACCTCAAGGTAAATGAAATTGATCTGTCGTCTGAAAATTGAACACTTGCATTGTAATAATCAGATAACTAACCAGCCAACAGCAAAACAACCTATACCAACCACTGCACATTCTGAACACTCGGCTCATACTCTACTGGGGATTAATCTGCATATAGCTCATAGCACAGCGCTTGGCTCATCTTGCACACAGCGGATCCTGAACAAACAGCCCAAATCTGACAAGACAGACCATGAAGGTTAAATCTACTGAAGTTGAAGCACACTCAGATGCGATCTGAAACCCAGAAGCTTCAAAGAGGCCCAGGTTTTCCTGTTTGCACTTATCGGGGGTGGACCCTGTAGTTGCATGAAAGAACCAAATCATGTTTTTTCACAAATATGGAGAATGGCACAGCATTCTGAGCACAAAACGATTAATTTTTGAAATTTGAAGAAGGTTTTTTTTTTTTTTTTAACCGGGGTAGTGAGCCTACAACTGGACATAGCGAGAATGATTGAACAGCAGAGACAAAAAGGTAAACAACCTAAACACAACGACACACACTCGGAAAAGACTCAAAACAAAGGTTGAGGTAAACAAAACAAAAGACACGACATACAGACGCGTTAATGGAGACGAGGGACCTCAGATCACGAGGAGCCAATTTCTCTGGGTATTGTTTCCCACCCTTTTCTCATTTGTGATTCTCACATCACTCTGGCACTCAAGCTCGATTTTTCTCTCAAAACCCTTTTTGCTCACTCTTTTTCTCAACTTACACCTCTCTACTCTTTATTCTCTCATTTTTATCCCTTCCCAGGATGTTTAATGGATGAATAGGAAGTTGTGGATTCACGCTCGACATGGTTAGCTCACGGATGTTTCTTTTGGTGGCTCTTGGTCGATGCCCCAGGTAAGGGAACGAAGTACCTTGATCCCTTCAGATTCGTGCTTTGCACTTGGTTTGATACCTCGTTGCTCGGAGGTTAAGAGAGCTTTTAGCCCTTTAATGACAGCTTGAGTTGTGCCCTTCTTGGCAAGTATGTTGGCGATGGGGGAAAAACAGGAAGCCTGAACCGTGCCCCCTAGTTCATCATTATGACCATTTTTGTTTAGGTTTTTTACTAAAACAATTTTGACCAATATGAGAGGTAGATTGACATACTTGTTCAATTTTCTGATTTAAAATCATGCAAGTCAGGCTATAAGCACTGAAAATTTTCCTTTTTTAGGTCCCAGAAAATGGTCCAGTTTTGAAGAAATGAAATAGTTTTTGAGAAAATAATCATCCTCAGTAAAAATTCTCAAAAACTATTTTTTTGGCAAACGGCCACCGCCTAACGAGCACGGAACTTACTCTCGAGATGCACAACCTCGGATTGGAGGCAATGGAAAATTGCCCCTTGTTTGAAGGACGCTGCACGGAAATGGAAAGTTTCCCCTGGTTCGATCGGTGACTCATGGCAACGGAAAGTTTCCCCTTGTCTGGATGATGCCGCAGCATATTGTAAACAGTGCTCACTAGTGATGATCACGACTGAACTTTCTCGGATACAGAGAAGACGAAGATGGTCAAAACCAATATATGGACACAGTCACTTCGAAGGTGTTGGGGGCTGGATTTCGGGATGAAGTTGCCTATGTATCCGGTTGTCACAACCGAACTATCGGATTCGGGGAGGGCTAGAATAATCAAAACTATTACATGGACTGAGGCGCTATGAAAGCGTTGGGGGCTGGACTCCACTATAGCCATTCATTTCAGTCCTCTTAGCATGCTTGTGTATTGCTTGCATTTAATGCTCCTTGATGCTTCAAGAGGTTGTGTCCTATGCTCCATGTTTGGTCTTTTGTATGCTTCCATGTGTAAGTCATTTAGATGCCATCTAAGCTGGCCTTTTGGCTTTGTTTTAGCATGCTAAAACTCTGGTTTTGATCACTTAATTGATGCCATGTGTGGTGCATTAAGGTGTAGTTCAATCCCCCTTGGGCTTGCCTTGAATCTTGGACCGTTGTCGCATGCCATGCATACCTTGTTTGCTTGTCTTGGCACCATCATTAACATGATTTTTAGAGCATACATGCATTGCCACATGCCCATGTTGTTCCTCTTTAAGTGTGCTTAAAATTTGTCTCTATGTGCCTAAGTGTTGGACCTTACATGCTGCCCATGTTGTATGTGTTTTGGTTCCATTCTTGAGCATGTTAGCATGGTTTTCGGCCTAGTTGAGAGCTGCCTAATTCAGTTTAAGGTCCATCTTTTGCATGCTAGTTCAAAGTTTGTTGGCTTTAATCCACGTTTGATGTTTTGGTTACATGTTGTTGCATGCTTGAAATCACTTGCAATTCGGCTGATTTCCCTTGTCAAGTTGCTAGATGTTTGCTGTCTTGACACACTTTGCATGATTAGATCCACACTCTCGCATGCTCATAGTCTTGCATAGTGTAACATTGCTTATTTGCCTTGTTTGCTTGGGTTGCGTACCTAGTGCTAATTGCATTGTTGCATGCTCCCCTCCATACCACTATCACGCCGTACTTAGTTTGCATGCCTAGGTTTGCATTCATCTAAGCATGCATGCTGTCTCTCTATCTAGTGATAAAGGATGGGCCTTTGTTTGTGTGTGTGCATTGCCATTTGAAATCAAAATGCATACTTGGTTCGCCTGGCATCTCGCATGGAAATGCGTGATTGGTGGCCCCGAGAATCGAGGCCCTCTCCTTTGAGTCATACATATGATAAGGAGTGTGGTTGATGCATACATTGCTTGAAATGGCATTGCCATGCCAAGTTTCTGTCCTCTGCTGCTGTCAGCTGCCAGCTTTCAGCAGGAAGAATTGGGTTCCCGGCCGGCAGTGTTAGTGCCGACCGGCAAAACATGTTTGGCCGAGAGTTCAACAAATGGCCGATGACCATCCGGACATAGCCGGTGGTGTTCCACGACTTCCCACTTGGTTGGTGGTGCCTCCACAGCACACTCAGAGAAGCAACCTGGGAGCTGTTTGAAATTTTCAGAGAAGCAGAAAAGATTCAAAGCAGAGGCAGCATTGTGCATGAACAGTGACTTTCCGAGCGGAGGTCAAGACGCATCGCATTGGATCCTCTTTCCTGAGGCTGTTATTGCTAAATTAGATTAGTTAGTGTTGATTAATTAATTGGTTCTGTTAATATTTTAATTAGCTTGTAGGTTAATTAACTTGTATTATTCTTTCGGTCCCTCCGAAGCGAGGGCAAATTTGTAATAAGTGTGGGTGCGTGCTGTGCAATGTCTTCCAACCCCACTTCTTTCTCCATTTTACTTACCTGCTCTTGATAGTTATATTAGGACATGTTACTTCTAGCATACCTTATGCTGATGCATGCGTGCATCATTCATTAGTCTTGCATACACCAGGCTCGGCGCATCATGCTAACTGCATGAAGTATTTTCAAATCTAACTTGAATACATGCTACTTGTGCATTTTGCACATGTCATTCTTAGAATTAGCCGAGCCTATGTACTATACATTCTGTATGCGTTGCATTAGCCCTTAACATGAGTTAGGATTCATGCATTTGATTTACTAACTTAGCTTTTTGTTTTGCGCTCGGTGATACATTGTAAGTATTTTATGCTTTTAGCATACCGCATGCGTGTGATATTGCCATAATAGCGATGATTACCATTTAGGCTAGCTGCTAAGTGATATAACTCCTTGAATGCCTAATGGATGAGGTTGAATTAACTAAATTCGGATAATGCATTAAAACTGTGAGTTTTAAGCCCACTTGAGGGTGGCAAAACTTGCATTTAGCCTACTTGTGAGTAGCAAACCCATTTTTTTAAAAACAAACATGCAATGTTTTTGTTCCAATTTAGGCGATTCGGTCTATACTTGTTTGCTGTGCGTGTAACATAGTAAGTTCTAGGCTAATAACCGAATAAGAACACATTAACGTTTCAAAAACGGATATCACGGTTAGTAGAGGTCGATTCTTCGGGATCGGCGAGAGGAGGTGCTCATAGCTGACCTTCCCAATCGTACCCAAGCTCCCCGAGCCAGGCAACTTTTGGTGATTGACGGGACAGTGGCCTTTGGCACCGAGTCAGGGTTTCTAAAATTCCCCAAATAAAATATTTAGGTGGCACTCATGTATTCTGCAAAGCAGTCCCATGTCGGCACTCTCGCTCTCTCAAAAATCGTCTGCGATGTGTCATACCAGCATAATTGCATCCACACAGCATCGGTCACGATCTCTATCGGTGCCGGATTTGGACTCTTTGGTTCAGATTAAGAACCGTGAACATTTGAGGAGTCTGAACTGTAGCGAGCCCAAAAATGAACGGAACGGGGACTCGTCCCTCCCGGGACTGCGTTCAGGAGACGGTATCACAATTTTCTGGCGACTCCGCTGCGGGATTTAAGAGCTTGACTTCGAACTCCATGATATCCTGTTTTTGATTCATTTATGTTGTCTCTTTGCATTGCATGTGCACGATTTCGGGTCGTGGCCCTAGGCACCATCGGTGGTTTCCATTCGCCATTCTCTGAACGGTTTCGCCCGAGAGGCGCTTGCGTGTTGTCGAAGCATGCCAAAGGAGTCCTGACGCCACCGGAATTGATGTGTGTGGGTACGATCTCTGTACAGCCCTCAGTGAAAACACCGCACAACCGCCGGAGATTCTTTGAGTTACCGGCCCCCGTTCCCGCTCCTTTTTTCAGATCCATTTCGGGAGCTCGCCCTTAACAGTGCATATCTCCGAAGAAAACTCTCATCCATAAAGATCTCATCTCCAATGGTTATGTCTCTAGTGGGTAATTGCTGCATATCCAACGAGCCCAAAATCCGGGCAGGAGATCATGGTTGATGAGTAAGGAACAGATTTGGTTGTGAGATATAGATTGGGAGTGGGCCGGAAAGACGGGGAATGAGACATGCTTAATGCCAGATAACAGAGTCAAGTCGCCTTGCCCACGCGTAAATAATTAGTTTGGAATAATCACCTAGCGTGCGGCGATAATACATAGAAAAACTCTAGGGCCATGGAACATACCTAACCCCTCCACTAGGGTGCTCTGTTTATTAGGGCTCTCCTCATCTTAGCTGTTCGCTATTGTGGTTTTTCTTTAGCGAGAGTCATGCCATTATGCAAGAGTGATGCCTTGCTCGGGCGAGCGCAACATATCAGTTTGCGTACGTTTTGGGATTGAGGTATTCAAGGCCTGGAGGCAAGGTCAGCTATTGAGCACCTCCTCTCGCCCGAATCGAAGATCGACCGCTCTACGGTGAACCGTGAACCATCGTTTTTGAAAACGTTATAGTGAGTCAGTGTTTATTATTCGACGGTAATATTACTAGAGCTTAGAATAATATCTAGCTTGTGAGGGTTTACACGCAACTAGCCGAATTACCAAGTATAAGCGAATCGCCTATATTGTGAACAAAGACTAGGTTTGCATGTTTGTGGTCTCAAAGTAAGTGGAGTTTTTGTCGTGAGCGTCGACAAGTAGGCTAAAAATATATGCAAGATGTTGTGTTCGACACAAGCCCATGCAGAATGTAGCAGTGTGTGTCTTGGAGCACAATAACCTTCTCAGTGGGTTTGAATCCAATTGTCGAGGAGCTCTATTAATATGCCCGAATATGTTCTATGCCTTGTTTTCTAACTCCCTCTTCACAGCGCTCAGAGGAGATAGTGTCAATCCAGAGGAGTAATAGCTTAGTAGTTTATCACCCATCTCCTATGCATAAGGGCGCAGAAGACAGATATCTTCTGAATCGGCTAATCTCAGTGTCACCGTATTTTCATTCAGGACCAGGACTCATTTCACCATCGCACTGCAGAATTCAGGGGGTAGTGCATAATAGTGCGATTAAAAAAATGACTTACAAACTGGCCGTCAATCCGAGCTCGGAAAAACATTCAAAGAAGACTCAACTCTGTGAGCTAAAGCTCAGAAGTGACCTAATTGATGGCCGTAATCCTACAAATTGATACTACGACAGTGGCTAATCCCCATCGCAACGCATTTATCTATGAAGAGTGTAATCTAGATTCGATAGGCTCGGCTAACTCAATTGTAACGTGTGCACGCACACTCGGTCGTGAGAACACCTGCCCACAAGTATGTTGAGTCAATGCTCTCAGAGTTAGGATTGACTCGCATACGTTATGCAGCTATCAAGCCAATTGATGCGCCGAGTCGACCTGATTTGCATATGGGAGTGCATAGAGTGAACTACCAGAGGTCCGTTATGGGACATGGATACTTGCAAGGCCGTGCACGGAAGTCAGGCATTCGCCCAGCCCAGTGAGCCAGATACAGGCTAATGCGCCTTTCACAGTGAGACAGTGCTGTGACTATGAATACCATAACTGATGTACCATATCCCACTGTTATGCGAAAAGCAACGGGATTGTGAAGTCAAAACAATTAGGCGAAAGAACCAGAGAGGATGTGCCGTGCTCTCTATCGGTATAAAACAACAATGCTATTCGACACGTCAGCATTCAACATTCAAACCCAAACCCCCACTTAGCTGTAATCACGAGAAAATTTGCCCTGGCAGCGTCGGCGGACCAGAAACAAGAAAATATTAGAATACGACGTAAGAATTTACACCCTTACAAGGATCCTCAAATTAAATATTATCCTAAGAGCCACACCATACTTGTTATTAGAGCTACCGAGAAGAGCTATATCTTAGATACATGTAACATTGATAGCGGGAATAACAGCCTCAAGAGGGTAAGGAGGAAAACCACATAGCATTTTATGCTCGCAGTTCGTTGACTGCATACGGTCTTCGCGCGGTACTGATAGATTAGTTTTCCCACATCGTTCCCAAATCCGCACAAGTGCCCTCTTGCTTTGACTTTCGCTTCTTCTGAAAATTTCACAACCCCAAGGTTAGCTTCTCTGAAGTGACACTATCGCAGTTTAGAAAATACCGACGCACCAATAACCAGAGCTCTCCGGTATCACATTTGCCATAACAGTTTCCCGTGGTCACACACTCCCAAACCCCCAGGCGACGCCTTTATGTGCCGGAAAGATAGAAAGCCAAGGCGCGCTTGCCGAACCCTTTTTGCTAGGATCTGGTCTAAGCGGCAGCATATATTGTGTACTCATGAGCCATACTCCAATCGGCCCAAGTAACCAGTTGCTTTGCCGGTCGGACGACGCGCCGTAAACACTGGTCTTTCCCGGATCTCTACCGGTTCCAATGCCAGTCTTTGTCCAATATATACAGTGGACAACCTCTGCATAACTCGTACGGACCAAGCAAGAAGGGAGCAGAAACTGCGTGCGATCAAAACCCTGGAGGCCTCGGCCTCTCCCAAAAGGAGAATTCTTCCCTACTAACACGGATCTATAGTGTGCTATTGCTCTTTCAAGCAATGTATGCAGTATCTATGTGACCACACTCCTCTATTTCATATGGTATGCGGATTCTCAAAGGAGGATGGGCCTCGATTCTACCCGGACCGCGCAACCAAACTCACGCAGGTTTCATCCAGTCGTCATGCGATAGGCCCAAGGCCAAAGTACTTGACCTATATTGTTTGATTTCGCACATTTCGCGATACAATGCCAGCGACACCAAACAATGATGAAGACCTCTTGATACTCCGATATACTAATCCACTACCTTGCCACAAGGGGACAAGGCCCAACCCTTTGCATCACGTCTCAAGTGACATGGGTGTAAATACTAGCACACCTAAGAGGCATATATGTCAGATATTTTGAAGACTGATTAATATGATGTTACTCGCGCGTATGTTTAATCGAGGGAGGACGTGTAAGCACTGCGAAGACAGGCGTGGCTCGGTCGTTTATTTTTGTGATGTTTTTGGCTGGATTGGGGTGGGGAATAGGTCTAGCACGCTGATGTGTATGGGGCGATGCAAAGACATCCTAGCGATTGCTTAGTCTAAATGGCTGAGCCATCGTGAGGGTGACTCAGAGCACGTCAAGTCAAATCTAGATGTGCTAGTTTAATATGAAGCTATGTCTCATTGTGTCTCTGAGCTACAAGTCCATTTCAATGCATTGGGAATTAAGCTCGTCATGCGTAGATGTGTGAGTGTATAACTGGCAATGGTCACGATGGTGCGCCATATCTGAGTTGCAACTATGAGCATAATGCATCACGGTTGGAGTCTCTAGATACCGGGGGAGCTATGATCATGCCTCGAACACCGTTCCTGTGATATTGTCAGAGTGATATTTACCAACCTGTTTGCCATTTCTTTGTTACACAGTCGTATATTCCTGATAACCGATTGAGCAAGACCGTTCTGACAATCAACAATGCATATTATCGAGAACATATTGAGAAACATAGCTGATGCAAAACAGCTGGATCATTTATTATTACCATAGTGACTAACTATATCTATTGGCCTAGGAACTTCTGCGAGAGATCTGGTGCCGAGGCGCACCCAAAACATCGATAGCTGTGAGACAACAACAGTATGATCAAAGTACCACTGGATGTCCTACATATATCAACGACCTATGCAGGAAAATCATTTGGCATTGAACCTAAGTTTTCTTCACAAAACATTTTTTGGGAACCACTGACCCGAGTGAAAGAGAAGCAATCACGGACAAGAATCTCCTCTATCGCATCATATAGCACCAGAACTTTGAATTTCTAAATAGGGGAGAGCAACAGCGTATGAGCAGCAAGCGCGAGAGAAAGCACAACCTTAATAGTGATTCTCAATAGTAGGTCCCATGGCTTTTTCAGCGAGAGGCTGTAGTAGTGGCATCTCGTAAAGAAAGAACCTCATGGCTATATGGCATTCCAGAGCTGCCAAGACAAGGCAGACGACCACACTAGGTTCTTCAAAGGCGCATGGCATGGCGGAGTGATTAGTCGCTTCTTGAGACAAATTACAAAAACGAATACCAATGTTTAGCAGACTTCGGATACGGCCTAACGCCCAAGGAGGGAAATGGACTCTGATAGCTACACTTGGATTTATAACTTTTGGCAAGAACTGCTACGAGCAAGCTACGACTCGCATCTCAGCTCGTGCAAGAACTCCAGACACCTGTTACTATTGATAAGCTATTCCCAAAACTGAACCACCAAGTGTCAGTGGAGTGTCAACAATTTCGTGTGAGACCATCTACATGAAAGAAACAGGAAATGCTCAAAAGAGTGGGCCCACCATAGGATAGTGTGCGATACATAAGCAGCCCATGACTTACACATGGAAGCATCTGAGCAAACAAGAGAAGCAACCAAAGCTCACGAATACACAGATGGAGATCAGAAGTGCCACATCTAGAAAGGAGCAAAGCGAGCACCTGTCATCTTGAAGTACCAAGAGACAGAGAGCGACCCTAGGGCAACTTATAAGAGTGTGCCAAAGAGAATATTCAATAATCATGCGTCCGAAGAGATCCCGTAAGAATGAGTGGGACTGATCATACCTGACGCTATAGAAATTCTACAATGAATTAGAGTAGCTGGACATAACTCTCTCTTATAGTCATACGCTCCAACCCAGAAGAGACAGCAAGAACGCAAAGCATTGCTGTATATAGAAACAACGTGTGTTAGTTCCTATATCCACAATCACTTTAGGAGGTGCAAATCCAGGCACCCCATGGTATGACTCCGATTCGCTATTAGTCATATAGCGCGACAAACTACCATGGTCACTCTTTTTCGGGATATCGAGTGCCTACGTGGTAATTCGCAGATGCTAATTCAGAACCATTTTGACATGGACCAAGCTCATTGCTTTTCTACCATTTGTGAAGAGAGCTCTTGTGGCGCCCGAACTTAATTCTTTGAGAAGGAGCAGGCCTGTGGCAAAAAGTGGGTTGTAGTCCTAGTGAGCACATGCCAAAAATGTAGTAGAAAAAGTAATAAGATATAACTGAAATAAATGTCGTAATGATGAAAAATGAAAAAAAAGAATTGCAAAAAATTATGAAAAGATAAAGAAGAAAGAAATGAAAAGGAATTGAAAAGAAAAGCAAGAACAAAAGCTCGCAAGTTGAAAACCCAGAAAGGGCGGCCTTGGCAAAAGTTAGAGCGCAAAAGGTGAGGGTTATACACGAGTGTACCTTAACCGAAACTAACGTAAAGGCTCGATTCCCATGGTTGGGTACGTAGGGCAACTTCATCCCTGAA
>NW_021025760.1:1466284-1486515 GCF_004153795.1 Camellia sinensis
ACCATCCTCATCACTAAAATCCCTCAAGATTTCACTGGTGAGGAGGCCCAAACACAATGGTCCCGGAGCTCAACCGAAATGGCACAAAACAAAGGCCAAACAAGCCTTAAGAGGGGTCAAACAACCCCAAAGCTTAAAACATCCTTAACAAACTATTTAGAGCACTAAAAATTAGAACTTTTATATGTTATACACAAAGCTTAAAAATAGATGCAAGGTAGGCAAAAATGCAATTCAAAAATGGGGAATAAAGGGACAAGTTTCTTACCCTTGTAGACCCTCTTAACCAATGGTGAACCAGCTGGTTCTTCAAGCTCAAACCAGCTCCACAACTCCAAAAACAACCCTCAAGGGCCTCAGCTCCAAGAAAAGGTGTGATGGTGGGTGTTTGTGTGTAAAACTAAGACAAAACACACACAAAACACAAGAGAGAGAGAGATATAGAGATGGAGGATATATGAACCCTAACCCTAAAACTCAAAACCCTCTAAAAATGTTGTCTAAATTGTCTCACCCTTGAACAAGAGAGAAGAGGTTCTCTTTTTGTAGACAAAATGGTCTTGTAAAGCTTCCAAAGGAAGCTAACAAGAGGGCAATCCCACCATAAAGTGTATGCCAGCTGCACAAAAATATCTGCAAAAGCAGATGCGCAGTAGTCAGCCGGCCAAAAATGCAATTGACCAAAAAAAGATAGCCGGCCGGCCATTTACAGTGCCGGTCGGCCAAATATTTGGCCGGTGGCAACAAAACACAGCCGGTGGCCTCAAGCCATGGCCGGAAGGGACAAGTTTCTTACCCTTGTAGACCCTCTTCACCAATGGTGAACCAGCTGGTTCTTCAAGCTCAAACCAGCACCACAACTCCAAAGACAACCCTCAAGGGCCTCAGCTCCAAGAAAAGGTGTGATGGTCTGTGTTTGTGTGCAAAACTAAGACAAAACACACACAAAACACAAGAGAGAGAGAGAGATATAGAGATGGAGGATATATGAACCCTAACCCTAAAACTCAAAACCCTCTAAAAATGTTGTCTAGATTGTCTAACCCTTGAACAAGAGAGAAGAGGTTTTCTTTTTGTAGACAAAATGGTCTTTTAAAGCTTCCAAAGGAAGCTAACAAGAGGGCAATCCCACCATAAAGTGTATGCCAGCTGCACAAAAATATCTACAAAAGCAGATGCACAGTAGTCAGCCGGCCAAAAATGCAATTGACCAAAAAAAGATAGCCGGCCGGCCATCTACAGTGCCGGTCGGCCAAATATTTGGCCGGTGGCAACAAAACACAGCCGGTGGCCTCAAGCCATGGCCGGTGGAGTGTGGGGATGGCTTACAAGCCATTCCCTGCCCCTCCAAGGCAAAGCACAAGTGTTTGGTGCAAAACCATACACAAAACAGTCGAGTCGAGAGATCCTCAGGCAAGGCGCGTAGCCGAGACCTCTGGGAACTCAACACGAACACAAACATGGATGATCACCGAGTGTTCAAGCGGTGACGTCCAAGTCTTGAGGACGATCAAAAATGGGGTGTCTACAGGTGGTCCTGGAGCTCAACCAAAATGGCACAAAATGGGGCCAAACAAGCCCTAAGAGGAGTCAAACAACCCCGAAGCTCAAAAACACTCTGAAATAACTATTTAGAGTAGGCAAAAACAAGACTTTCATATGTTATACACAAAGTCTAAAAACAGTTGCAAGATAGGTAAAAAAGCTATGCAAGAATAGGGAATAAAGGGTGAAGTTCTTACCCTTGATGACCCTCTTCAAAAATGGAAGACCAGCAGCTTCCTTAGGTTCAAACCAGTCCAAAACCTCCAAGAACAAGCCCCTTATGCCTCAGCAACTAAGGTATGGTGTAATGGTAGGTGTTTGTGTGCAAAACTATGACTAAACACACACAACACTCAAGAGAGGGAGAGATATAGAGATAGAGTATGAACAAACCCTAACCCTAAAACTCAAAGCTCTGAAAAATTTTGTAACCCTAATGGAGGGAGAAGGGGATTCCTCTTATAGACAATCCCTCTAGTAAAGCTTTCCAAACAAGCTAGTCAATAGGGAGATCCCTCCATACACTGGAGCAAAGTGTATGCCAACTAGCACAGCTGGCATAAAAATATTTGCAAAAGCAAATGAACAATGGTCGGCCAGCCAAAAATGCAATTTGACCAAAATAGATGGCCAGTCGACCATCTAGAGTGTCGGTCAGCCAAACATTTGGCTAATGGCAACAAAACACAGCCGATGGCCTCAAGCCATGGCCGGTGGAGTATGGGGATGGCCAAAAAGCCATTCCCTGCCCTCCAAAGCAAAACACAAGTGTTTGGTGCAAAACCAAACACAAAACAGTCGAATCGAGAGATCCTGAGGTAAGGCACATGGCCGAGACCTCCGGGAACTCAAGACGAACACAAACAGTGATGATCATCGAGTGTTCAAACGGTGACGTCCAAGTCTGGAGAATGGTCAAAAATGGGGTGTCTACACTCATCATCTCCGCTAAGGTATATCTCTTCGTGTCCCTCGCATGGGTAGGAGGAGGTGCTGGAACCGGCTGCTCTGGCACACCCAAGGTCTGCCGCAAGCAGCGCTCCCCATAGTACCAGGCACGGCAAACTGGGCCCTCTAATAAGACTCTGAATCTGGCAGTCTCCTGAGCGCCGGTATACCGCTCCCGATGGGTAACGAGGCCCACGGCTGCCAAGTGATCTACAAATAGCACTAAATACAATTTGTTATCTAATATTTAAGGTGAATTGCAAAAAAGCCAAAAAACTAAAATGTTTGACGTACCTCGGCTACGGTGATGGTGTCAAAGTAACGACGGAAGAAAATGAAGGGCTCCCGTGGCCTCCGCTCGCACCTCACGTCAAAGCGGTGAGAAAATGGGACCATGGGGGGCATCTCCTCGTCCGGTACTGGGGCAAGCCTCGAAAAGTAGGCATACACCCACAACTACATAACGAAACAAAGGAAACACCAGTAAGCTTATCAGATAAAGCAGAGTACAGATAAAAGTGAAAATCAGAAAACAGTGTGTAGTGTGCAGTGTATTGTGCAATGTGTGCGGCGTGTTGTGCAGTATGTGCAATGTACAGTCAATGTAAAATAGATTGCGTGTGCGCAGTATGTATAGCGTGCAGATAATGTAAAACAGAACTGAAAAGACAGAAAAGGGAACATGTACCTCCCAAGCTCGCTAGTAGCCTTCGAGTAACTTCCCACTGAGGCGGGAAGATGAACTCATGTACCTGTAGAGAGTGGCCAAGCCGGCGCCACCCCAGTCATAGCGACGGATCTGTGTCACATCCACAAGCGCGCTCAGCAAATAGAGGGCGACGGTGTTCGCCCGGTCAGCAAACATAGTGGTCCCCAGCAAAAACATGATGAAGCCCCGGGCGTACTGCTCCTCCTTCTCCTGGGTAGTAGGTGCCTGGATCCGAAAATGGTCCTCGAACCATGAGTATCGCACAAACCCTGCCCGAGTGAGAGGTGGCTGAGCGCCGAGCAGTTACATCTGAGCGGTGTCCCACTCGTCCATGTCTGTATCAAAAGGATCGGATCACCCCCTACTCCGATGCCTGTGAGCATGAAGAAGTCGAAGGGAGTCATCGTCATCTCCCCAGTGGCGGAAAGGTGGAAAGAGTCGGTGGTATCCCACCACCTCTCCACCAGAGCAACAAAGAGGGGCCTACTCGCAGTGAGGCAAGAGAGTCCCATGCAAAAAGTCCTAAAGCCAGCTCGGTCAATGATGCGATGAACCGCATCAGGCAGCTCCATGTACCAAGCTCTAGCGGCAACATTCCCATACCCCCGGAAGGCATAGGAGTCCCCCTGTGGTCAAAATAAATAGTTACAAAGCAGTGTTACAAGTATAGTGTTGAATACACTCAGAATTGGTGAGAATACAGCGTGTCTACACGTGCTCGGATTCAAACAGATATCGGGTGCGAGTGTGCTCGCAGTAAACTACAGCATGTGATGTATCAATGTGTTTGAGTGGTTCAGTGTTCGTATTCAAACAGATATCAGGTGCGGGTGTGCTTACAATGAACTACAGCATGCGATGTATCGGTGTATCCGGGCCAAACAGTTAAAGGACAGAATCAACTATTGCAGTTATGTATTCTACTTTGTAGAAAATGAAACAGGGAAGAGTGTACCTCAGAAGCACCATAGGATAGATGTGACTCTGGCTCGCGCAACAGAAGCTCCAGTGGCACGCATCGCTCATAGCTCCTGAAGTGACGAAGGCTGTCAGGAGGAAGCACATGTATCGACGGACGGTAGGTTGCCGGGTCGAACGGCCGGATGTGAAGAGGCAGAAGCTCGACCTCGGGATCCACGTCCATCTCCGAGGGAGCCCCACTCTGTGGTATGTCATCTGCCATCTCGAAGAAGGTGCAAAAATGGCCGGAAGTGTGAAAACTGGGCGAGAATGTGAAAAGTCAACTAAAAAGTCAACTCCGAGAGGGTGAAAAATGGGTGGAAAGCTCAGAGTGCGGAATAGGCACGAGAATCAAGGTAAACTCGAGGGAAACAAACCCCGAGTGGCAGAAATCGAGAAAAATGTACCGAAACCAAGATTTGTTCGGTTCAAAATGTGCGAAACGAGGAGGTGTTCGCGAATCGAACGACGAAACGGGCTCAAAAATCGATGAAAAATGAGGAATGAAGGTTGGAAAATAACCTAGAGAGAGAGGGGAGAGATTTTTGACCAAGAGGCAAGTGAAGAAATAGGGGTTTGAGCCCTATATTTAAAGACCCGTGGCCAAAGGGACAAAACTGTCCCAATACAAGCATTTTCGGCCGGTCGGCCACATTGTTGGCCGGTCGGCCAAATAGATGGCCGATGGCCTTGTTTTATGGCCGATGGACTCTCCTGATGGCCGGTGAGCCTCCTACACCCTTGTTTGGGTCATTGATGTGGTTTGGGACCTTTTTTGCTCAACACAATGCAAGAGAGTGCATTTCCGATCTTGACCGGCCTTTGTGTTGACCTCAAGCTGTATCTTCTGTGCGTGGTATTTGATACGTACACGGTGTATCCTTTTGGTATCCTTTTCTCTCTTGCAAGATTCGGAAGTTACTCCACATGCGTTACGTTACAACGTTTTGTCGTGAACGCGCGTGGGTTATACGTCACTTCACTCGCATTGTTATGCACATTTTTTGTGCGTTGTCGCACACACCATGCTTGCATTGTTATGCATCTTCTATAGGTAGCATTGTCATGCTGTAGACACCCCATTTTTGACCACCCTTAAGACTTGGGCACCACTGATGTTTTGCTTGGCGGAGAAAGGTGTGCAGGGCAAATGTTCAGTTTCTTCGGCAAGGAGAGAGGCAAATCCTTCAAAGCACTTTGTTTAGGGGTTTGGAGTTGAAGAATAGAGGAAAGGAGAGGAGAAAACTAGTTTGGGAGAAGTTCGGCATGAATCCGGGTAGAAGCGAGTCGAGCAGCCCTCGCTGAATTGGACTTATCCATCTGTACACTTGGGGTTTATCTATGAGGCCACCACCGTTGGAAAGCTTACTTTTGGGGCTTCATTTTGCACTCAAGAATCTCCTAGAGCCAAGTCCGGGTGGGGGAGATATGATCAGTTGAAGTCGGGCATCATCCCGGTTGGATCGAATCTGCGCGGCTTCACGGAAAAGGGCATAACTTTTTGTATGCTCTAGACAGTGCAAGGAACTGCATTTTGAAGCTTAACCAATCTCTGTGCCGTGTCTTCTATGGGTAGCACTCGAATACGTGCAAGGTGTATCCTTTTCGTATCCTTTTGTATCTTGCAAAGGTTCGGAAACTACTTCAAATACGTTGCATTGTTATGCATGTCTGCATGCGTTGTAACACACACCATCTCTTGCATTGTTATGCATGTTTACATACGTTGTAGCACACATCATCCCTTGCATTGTTATGCATGTCTACACGTGTTGTAACGCGCACAACTCGCATTGTTATGCATACCTTTTGTGCGTTGTCGCACACGCCATGCTTGCATTGTTATGCATCTTCTTTAGGTAGCATTGTCATGCGTACCTCACATGCATTGTCATGCACTCCTACTTGCGTTATTATGCACATATGTTATGCGTTGTCACGCACGCCACATTTGCATTGTCATGCATTTCTCTATCTTGCATTGTCATGCATGTCTCATTTGCATTGTCATGCATTTCTCTTATCTTGCATTGTTATGCATGTTTCATTTGCATTGTCATGCATCTCTCTACTGCATCCTCTAGTATGCCTATCGCATTTAGCTATTACATGCATCCATTGCATATAGAATGTATATATTGCATTGTATTGCATGCATTTGCTGCATATCCATCTACGGCTTGCGCCTTTCCATGTTGAGCTTGGTTTGGTATGTACCCATACTTTTCACGTTGAAGCACGGTTATGATATTATATGTACGCACCTAGTGTTGAGGGTGACGGCACTGTTTCCGTGTTAGACGTGGTTTGTTTGTGTCCATGCCTTTCCTAGGCCAGATACGGTTTGGCCGCATGCCTTATCCATTACATTCATCGTATTTAGCAATTACATGCATCCATTGCATATAGAATGTATATATTGCATTGTATTGCATGCATTTGCTGCATATCCATCTACGGCTTGCGCCTTTCCATGATAAGCTTGGTTTGGTATGTGCCCATACTTTTCACGTTGAAGCACGGTTATGATATTATGTGTACGCACCTAGTGTTGAGGGTGACGACACCGTTTCCGTGTTAGATGTGGTTTGTTTGTGTCCATGCTTTTCTTAGGCAAGATATGTTTTAGCCGCACGCCATATTCATTCCATCCATTGCATACAGAATATAGGTTGCATTGTCTTGCATCCTCTCGTCCACTCACGTTGTTTTGCATTCTTAGGTTGCATTGTCTTGCATCCTCCACTCCACCCGCGTTGTTTCGCATTCTTAGGTTGCATTGTCGTGCATCCTCCCGTCCACCCGCGTTGTTTCGCATTCTTAGGTTCCATTGTCTTGCATCCTTCCGTATTCACATTGCATGCGTTGTCGGGTTATGCTTTACTTATATGTGTTCAAGTTTCTATACACATTGCATGAGTTGTCGCGTTATGCTTTACTTATATGTGTTCAAGTTCCTATACACATTGCATGCGTTGTCGCGTCATGCTTTACTTATATGTGTTCAAGTTTCTATACACATTGCATGCATTGTCGCGTAATGCTTTACTTATATGTGTTCAAGTTCCTATACAGATTGCATGCGTTGTCGCGTTATGCTTTACTTATATGTGTTCAAGTTTTTATACACATTGCATGCGTTGTCGCGTTATGCTTTACTTATAGGTGTTCAAGTTCCTATACACATTGCATGCGTTGTCGCGTCGTGCTTTACTTATATGTGTTCAAGTTTCTATACACATTGCATGCATTGTCGCGTTATGCTTTACTTATATGTGTTCAAGTTCCTATACACATTGCATGCGTTGTTGCGTTATGCGTTACTTATATGTGTTCAAGTTCCTATACACATTGCATGAGTTGTCGCGTTATGCCTTACTTATATGTGTTCAAGTTTCTATACACATTGCATGCGTCGTCGCGTTATGGTTTACTTATATATGTTCAAGTTCCTATACACATTGCATACGTTGTCGCGTTATGCTTTACTTATATGTGTTCAAGTTCCTTTATTTTCACACATTGTACATGTTGTCGCATGTGCTTTACTTACATGTGTACATTTTATTCCTTACTTTACACATTGCATGCGTTGTCGCGCATGCTTTACTTACATGTGTTCATACTTATCTTCACAATTGCCTCACACATTGTACATGTTGTCGCATGTGCTTTACTTGCATGTGTATACTTTTCCTCACCTCCACACATTGTACACGTTGTCGTGTGTACTTTACTTATATGTGTTTGTGCCTTCGTAGCGTTGTTATGCTTGTTTCAAATCGCATTATTATGCACACACTCGGGTTGCGTTGTTATGCACCCCCTTCCACCTGCATTGTCGTGCACCCTCTCACTCGCGTTGTCACACACTTTTCGCTTGCATTGCTATGCATTTATCTAACGATATTGTACCTGCTAAGTTCTCTTTCTTTTTCAGGCACGATATTGTATGTACGGTTTATTTGAGGCTGGCACGACCAGATGAACCGGACAGGAACGATATTTTATGTACGGTTCATTTGAAGCTGGCACGACCAGACGAACCGCACAGGTATTGTATGCTCCGCGTCAAACGTAGCGGGAATTACATAATTCTCTTACATCCTTTCTGCATTGTAATGTAGTTTGGTTTTTGGTTTGCTTAAAACTGTTGCATTTATTGTATGTATTTGCTTCGTTACACCCTTCTTTGCATGATCATAAGTTATGTTCGGCTTTGTGCATTATTCTTGCATTTTGCCCCTACCTTCGGGCACATATCTTTGTTTGTAGCTTGTATGCTTTGTCTAAGTCTTCGGCCTTGTCAAAAATGGGTCGTCTCTGGGCTTTGACACTCACTCTGCCATCTCGAAAAAGGTGCAAAAATGGCCAGAAGTGTGAAAACCGGGCGAGAATGTGAAAAGTCAACTGAAAAGTCAACTCCGTGAGGGTGAAAAATGGGTGAAAAGCTCAGAGTGCGGAATAGGCACGAGAATCAAGGTAAACTCGAGGAAAACAAACCCCGAGTGGCGGAAATCGAGAAAAATGCACCGAAACCAAGATTTGTTCGGTTCAAAATGTGCGAAACGAGGAGGTGTTCACGAATCGAACGACGAAACGGGCTCAAAAACCGAGGAAAAATGAGGAATGAAGGTTGAAAAATAACCTAGAGAGAGAGGGGAGAGATTTTTGACCAAGAAGCAAGTGAAGAAATAGGGGTTTGAGCCCTATATTTAAAGACCCGTGGCCAAAAGGACAAAACTGTCCCGATACAAGCATTTTCGGCCTGTCTGCGACATTGTTGGCCGGTCGGCCAAATAGACGGCCGATGGCCTTGTTTTATGGCTGATGGATGGCCGGTGGACTCTCCTGATGGCCGGTGAGCCTCCTATACCCTTGTTTGGGTCATTGATGTGGTTTGGGACCTTTTTTGCTCAACACAATGCAAGAGAGTGCATTTCCGATCTTGACCGGGCTTTGTGTTGACCTCAAGCTGTATCTTCTGTGCGTGGTATTTGATACGTACACGGTGTATCCTTTTGGTATCCTTTTCTCTCTTGCAAGATTCGGAAGTTACTCCACATGCGTTACGTTACAACGTTTTGTCGTGAACGCGCGTGGGTTATACGTCATTTCACTCGCATTGTTATGCACATTTTTTGTGCGTTGTCGCACACGCCATGCTTGCATTGTTATGCATCTTCTTTAGGTAGCATTGTCATGCGTACCTCACATGTATTGTCATGCACACCTACTTGCGTTATTATGCACATATGTTATGCGTTGTCACGCACGCCACATTTCCATTGTCATGCATTTCTCTATCTTGCATTGTCATGCATGTCTCATTTGCATTGTCATGCATTTCTCTTATCTTGCATTGTTATGCATGTTTCATTTGCATTGTCATGCATCTCTCTACTGTATCCTCTCGTATGCCTATCGCATTTAGCAATTACATGCATCCATTGCATATGGAATGTATATATTGCATTGTATTGCATGCATTTGCTACATATCCATCTACGGCTTGCGCCTTTCCATGATAAGCTTGGTTTGGTATGTGCCCATACTTTTCATGTTGAAGCACGGTTATGATATTATGTGTACGCACCTAGTGTTGAGGGTGACGACACCGTTTCCGTGTTAGATGTGGTTTGTTTGTGTCCATGCTTTTCTTAGGCAAGATATGTTTCAGCCGCACGCCATATTCATTCCATCCGTTGCATACAGCATATAGGTTGCATTGTCTTGCATCCTCCCGTCCACTCACGTTGTTTTGCATTCTTAGGTTGCATTGTCTTGCATCCTCCACTCCACCCACGTTGTTTCGCATTCTTAGGTTGCATTGTCGTGCATCCTCCCGTCCACCCGCGTTGTTTCGCATTCTTAGGTTGCATTGTCTTGCATCCTTCCGCATTCACATTGCATGCGTTGTTGGGTTATGCTTTACTTATATGTGTTCAAGTTTCTATACACATTGCATGAGTTGTCGCGTTATGCTTTACTTATATGTGTTCAAGTTCCTATACACATTGCATGCGTTGTAGCGTCATGCTTTACTTATATGTGTTCAAGTTTCTATACACATTGCATGCATTGTCACATAATGCTTTACTTATATGTGTTCAAGTTCCTATACAGATTGCATGCGTTGTCACGTTATGCTTTACTTATATGTGTTCAAGTTTTTATACACATTGCATGCGTTGTCGCGTTATGCTTTACTTATATGTGTTCAAGTTCCTATACACATTGCATGCGTTGTCGCGTCGTGCTTTACTTATATGTGTTCAAGTTTCTATACACATTGCATGCCTTGTCGCGTTCTGCTTTACTTATATGTGTTCAAGTTCCTATACACATTGCATGCGTTGTCGCGTTATGCTTTACTTATATGTGTTCAAGTTCCTATACACATTGCATGCGTTGTCGCCTTATGCTTTACTTATATGTGTTCAAGTTTCTATACACATTGCATGCGTTGTCGCGTTATGCTTTACTTATATGTGTTCAAGTTTCTATAAACATTGCATGCGTTGTCATGTTATGCTTTACTTATATGTGTTCAGGTTCCTATACACATTGCATGCATTGTTGCGTCGTGCTTTACTTATATGTGTTCAAGTTTCTATACACATTGCATGCGTTGTCGCGTTATGCTTTACTTATATGTGTTCAAGTTCCTATACACATTGCATGCGTTGTCGCGTCGTGCTTTACTTATATGTGTTCAAGTTTCTATACACATTGCATGCGTTGTGGCGTCGTGCTTTACTTATATGTGTTCAAGTTTCTATACACATTGCATGCATTTTCGCGCTATGCTTATTTATATGTGTTCAAGTTCCTATACACATTGCATGTGTTGTCGCGTTATGCGTTACTTTTATGTGTTCAAGTTCCTATACACATTGCATGAGTTGTCGCGTTATGCCTTACTTATATGTGTTCAAGTTTCTATACACATTCCATGCGTTCTCGCGTTATGCCTTACTTATATGTGTTCAAGTTTCTATACACATTGCATGCGTCGTCGCGTTATGCTTTACTTATATATGTTCAAGTTCCTATACACATTGCATACGTTGTCGCGTTATGCTTTACTTATATGTGTTCAAGTTCCTTTATTTTCACACATTGTACATGTTGTCGCATGTGCTTTACTTACATGTGTACATTTTATTCCTTACTTTACACATTGCATGCGTTGTCGCGCATGCTTTACTTACATGCGTTCATACTTATCTTCACAATTGCCTCACACATTGTACATGTTGTCGCATGTGCTTTACTTGCATGTGTATACTTTTCCTCACCTCTACACATTGTACACGTTGTCGTGTGTACTTTACTTATATGTGTTTGTGCCTTCGTAGCGTTGTTATGCTTGTTTCAAATCGCATTATTATGCACACACTCGGGTTGCGTTGTTATGCACCCCCTTCCACCTGCATTGTCGTGCACCCTCTCACTCGCGTTGTCACACACTTTTCACTTGCATTGCTATGCATTTATCTAACGATATTGTACCTGTTAAGTTCTCTTTCTTTTTCAGGCACGATATTGTATGTACGGTTTATTTGAGGCTGGCACGACCAGATGAACCGGACAGGAACGATATTTTATGTACGGTTCATTTGAAGCTGGCACGACCAGACGAACCGCACAGGTATTGTATGCTCCACATCAAACGTAGCGGGAATTACATAATTCTCTTACATCCTTTCTGCATTGTAATGTAGTTTGGTTTTTGGTTTGCTTAAAACTGCTGCATTTATTGTATGTATTTGCTTCGTTACAGCTTTCTTTGCATGATCATAAGTTATGTTCGGCTTTGTGCATTGTTCTTGCATTTTGCCCCTACCTTTGGGCGCATATCTTTCTTTGTAGCTTGTATGCTTTGTCTAAGTCTTCGGCCTTGTCAAAAATGGGTCATCTCTGGGCTTTGACACTCACTCCCGTCATTGTTATGACTTTCGAGTTCTGTCAAAGAGGGGCAACTGTAGACACCCCATTTTTGACCGTCCTTAAGACTCGGACGTCACCGTTTGAACACTCGGTGATCATCCATGTTCGTGTTCGTTTTGAGTTCTCGGAGGTCTCGGCTACGCGCTTTGCCTTAGGATCTCTCGACTTGCTTGTTTTGTGTTTGGTTTTGCACCAAACACTTGTTGTTTTGCTTCTGAGGGCTAGTAATGGCTTGTTGGCTATCCCCAAACGTCACCGGCCATGGCTTGAGGCCACCGGCCCTGTTTTGTTGCTACCAGCCATTGGTGATAGCCGGTCGGCACTCTTTATGGCCGGCCGACCATTGTTTTGGTCAATTTGTCATTTTTGGCTGGCCGACCACTGTTCATCTGCTTTTGGCAGATATTTTATGCCAGCTGTGATAGCTGGCATCCACAATGCCCCCCCTCTATACACGTGTATGAAGGGATCTCCCTCTTGCTTAGCTTGTTTTGTAAGCTTTGCAAGATTGGAATTCCTATAAAGGGAGGGCTTCTCCTCCCTTCTCAAGGGTTTCAAAAAAGTTCCAAAGGTCTGATATTAGGGTTAGAGAATTCTATATCTATCTATTTTTATATCTCCATCTCCTTTTAATTTGTGTGTGCTAAAAGGTGTTTTGTTCTTAGTTTTGCACTAAGACACATAGTATTACACCATATCTTGGTTTCTAAGGTGCCAAAGGGTTGTTCTTGAAGTTTTTGGGCTGGTTTTGACCCAAGGAAGGCGCTGGAGTGGTCTTCTTGAAGAAGGTCTACAAGGGTGAGAACTATTCCCTTTATTTCCCATTTTTGCATAGGCTTTTAACCTACTTTGCATCCATTTTTAAGCTTAGCTATAAACTAAGAAAATTTTTGTTTTTACCTTCTTTTGATCTTTGTTTAAGGTCTCTTTGAGATTTGGGTTTGTTTCCCCCCTCTAAGGCTTTGTTAGGCCTTGTTTAAGGCCATACCTTTTGGCCATTATTTTGAGCTTTGCATGACCTCTCTACCACTGAAACCTAGAGGATTTTCAGTGGTCGAGATGTGGTTTTGAGGTCCTAAATAGGAGAGGGTCATCCCCTCTCCATGTTGTCTTTGATGCTTGCATAAGTGGCTTGTGTTGTAGCATGTGTGCCTAGCTTGCCATGTTTTGGCCTTAACATGCATCATGTTGTAACATGTGTTTTTAGCATGATTTTGGCTTAGCTTTGTGAAGCTTTTATGCATGTTTTGGTGTTCTTGAGGTCTAATTTTGGTTGTTTGGGTCATCCATGACTTGCTTTGTATAGCTACCTTACAATCTAGCTTGTAGGCTTTGAGTATCGGATTATCTAGCATGCTCTACTTGCATCATTCCAGTGGTTTGGCATCACTTATAATGATATTTCAGTCCATATAGCATGCTCAAATACTTGCATTTATCACCTATCCCGTGCTTTGGATAGTTTGTGTTTTGTGCTCCATGTTTAGACCTTTGTGTATGCTTCCATGCTTAGACCATTTAGACGCCATCTAAGTGTGTCTTTGGCCTTATTTTGGTCTGCCTTGAGACTGTTTTGAGTCCCTTTAGCCCTTTGAGGCTTGGTTGACATGGTCATGGCTTGAGCCCCTTGGCTAGCCTTTAGTTTTGGACCTTGTTGCATGCCTTATTTGCATGGTTTGGTTGGTTTGGCACCATCCTTAACATGATTTTAGAGTTTATCAATGCTTGTCATATGTCCATGTTCATCCCTTTTAAGTGTACTTAAAGTTGCTTCTTTATGCTTGAGTATTGGACCAATAGGCATGCATGTTTGTATGTAAATTTGCCTTCATGTTCTTAGCATTTTGGCCACTAATTTGGGGTTATTTGAGAGCTACCCATACTAGTTTAAGACCATCCCCGCATGTTGTCACATGCTTGTTGCGTGCTTAGTGAATTACATGTTGTAGCATGCTAGTTCAATTGTGCCTCGTTGTGTACTTAATCCATGACATGTTGTTGCATGCTTAGGTTGTAATGCATTTGGCATGCATTCTCTCTTTTAGTCACAGAACATGTTGTTACATGTTTGTATGTTGTCACATGCTTGCATGTTTGCATGCTTGTTAACATTCTCATGGTGCATATTTAGCTTCCATGCCTAGGTTGCATTGCATTGAGCATGCATGCCTTGCCTCTTGATCGAGCATGATAGATGTTGGGTCCCTTGTTTGTTTGTATGCATTTCATTTGACATCAAATGCATAACTTGACACCTTGGACCATCATGCATTGAAATGCGTGATTGGTGGCCCGAAGGTCAAGAGCCAAACTCCCTTGAGTTCATGACATGATAGGGAGGTTGGTTGTGCAAACATTTGCTTTGAAATACATTGTCGTGTTGCCCTCTCCTGCTGCTGCTGCTGCAAAAACAGGATTCTGCAGGCATAGATGGCCGACCGACCACATTGAGTGCCAGCAGACCACAAATCTCAGGGCGAGAGCTACATTTATGGTCGATGACCACTTTTCCATGACCGGTGACCATCCCTCTTGGCCGGTGGCATCCCACAAACCTAAGGGGGTATTTCAGAAGCATCCTTGGGACTTTTGCAGTCTCCAGAGAAGAAAAACAGTGCAAACAGAGGCAGCAAGAGTATGGCGATGGATTTCTGGGCGGAATCGAGCACGCGTGCATTCATCCCTCTTCCCGAGGCCTCTGCAAACATTTGCTTTGAAATACATTGTCATGTTGCCCTCTCCTGCTGCTGCTGCTGCAAAAACAGGATTCTGCAGGCATAGATGGCCGACCGACCACATTGAGTGCCAGTCAACCACAAATCTCAGGGCGAGAGCTACATTTATGGTCGATGACCACTTTTCCATGACCGGTGACCATCCCTCTTGGCCGGTGGCATCCCACAACCCTAAGGGAGTATTTCAGAAGCATCCTTGGGACTTTTGCAGTCTCCAGAGAAGAAAAATAGTGCAAACAGAGGCAACAAGAGTATGGCGATGGATTTCTGGGCGGAATCGAGCACGCGTGCATTCATCCCTCTTCCCGAGGCCTCTTTACTGCTTTGCTTAGCTTAAATGATTCGTTAGTTAGTTAAGTGTTGTAAATATTTAATTAGCTTGTAGGTTAATTAAATTGTATTATTCTTTCGGTCCCTCCGAGAGAGGGCACAATTATGTAATAAGCGTGCGTGTGTGATGCATGTCTTCCAACCACCATTTCTTTCTCCCTTTTACTTAACTGCTTATGATGGTTAGTTCTAGGGCACGTTTCAATTAGCATCCTTATGCTATGCATGTTTGCATCATTCATCTGTATTGCATGCACCAGGCTCGGTGCATCATACTAACTACATAGTATTTCAAATTCCAAGTTGAATACGTGTATCGAGTTGTTGCATTTCATATGTCATCCTTAGATTAGCCGAGCCTATTCTAGTTGCATTTTGTATGCGATGCATTAGCCATCTTAACATGGACTTGGATCATACATTTGATTACTAACATGTTCCTTGTTTTGGCTCAGAGTACTAGGTAAGCATTTATGCTTTAGCATCTTGCATGTGTGTAAGTGTTAACATGATAGCATGCTTACCATGAGGCTATATACTTATGTGATATAACTGCCTGAATACCTGTGGGTGAAGGTTGGGTTGCTTGAGTTGGAATAATTCGTCGAAACCCGTGTTTTAGCCTACTTACGAGTAGCAAACTTCAATCCATTTAGCTATTACATTGCATTGCATTGCATATAGAATATATATTGCATTGTAGTTTGCATGCATTTACTGCATTATCCATCTATGGCTTGCGTCTTTCCATGTTGAGCTTGGTCTGGTATGTGCCCATACTTTTCACGTTAAAGCATGGTTATGATATTATGTATACGCACCTAGTGTTGAGGGTGACGGCACCATTTCCATGTTAAACGTGGTTTGTTTGTGTCCATGCCTTTCCTAGGCAAGATACGGTTTGGCCACGCGCCTTATCCATTGCATTCATTGCATTATAGTGCAGTGTGTTGCATCCAGCATTTAGGATCACGATCTTTCCTCAGCAGGTCATTCCTCACTTATATCACGCCACCCAATTACTTGTATTTTGTGTTCTGTCTACACACACATAGTTCTGTATGTGTATGCGCCTATTCCACTGATGGGATTGTGGTTTGAGGGTGTCGACACCTTTTCTATGGTAGACGGAGTTTTATGTTGTATCTCCATCCTCTTCATGGTATTTGTGTGGCTTTGTACTGCTTGTGGTTTGATCATCTCAAATGCATTACATATCATTTGCATTGTTTCAATACATTATATATTATTACATTGTTTTGTAATATTGCATATCATTTTGCATCTTATACCCGCATTGTTATGCGTCACACCTAGGTTGCATTGTCTTGTATCCATACCGCATTATTATGTGTCGCCCTTAGGTTGCATTGTCATGCACACTTCACTCGCGTTGTCACACAGTTTTAGATTGCATTGTTATGCATATTGCTAACGATATTGTACCTGCTAAGTTTCTTTCTTTTATAGGCACGATATTGTTTGTATGGTTCATTTGAGGCTGGCGTGACCAAACGAGCCGGACAAGTATTGTATTCTCCGTGTGAGACGTAGCGAGAATTGCATAATTCTCTTACATCATTTCTACATTTTAATGTAGTTTGGTTTCTGCTAGCTTAAAACTGTCGCATGTTATGCTTCGTTACAGCTTTCTTTGCATGATCATAAGTTATGCTCGGCTTTGTGCATTGTCTTGCATTTTGCCCCTGCCCTCGGGCGCATATCTTTGTTTGTAGCTTGTATGCTTTGTCTAAGTCTCTGGCCTTGTCAAAAATGGGTCGTCTCTGGGCTTTGACATTCGCTCCCATTATTGTTATGACTTTCGAGTTCTGTCAATGAGGGGCAACTGTAGACACCCCATTTTTGACAGTCCTCAAGACTTGGACGTCATCGTTTGAACACTTGATGATTATCCATGTTCGCGTTCGTCTTGAGTTCTCGGAGGTTTCGGCCACGCGCCTTACTTCGAGACCTCTCGACTTGTTTGTTTTGTGCTTGGTTGTAGACCAAACACTTGTGTGATTGCTTCTAAGGGCAGGGAATGGCTTGTTGGCCATCCCCACACCTCACTGTAGACACCCCATTTTTGACCAGCCTTAAGACTCAGACGTCATCGATTGAGCGCTCGGTGATGACGCATGTTGTGCTCGTTCTGGGGTTTCGGAGTCTCAACTGAGAGCCTTGCCTCCAGACTTCGGGGCTCTTTTGTGCTTTGCTTCGATTTGCAAACCAGGTCCCGTTTTCTGTGTTTTCTCTTCTCGAAGGGAGGGAGAGGTCTCATAGACCATCTCTCAGTGGCCGTAGGCTACGTTTCGTGGTCGTAGGCCATTTTTCCCGTTTGGAGACCAGTTTTCGATTTTCGGAGCCGTCAGCCGTGTGCCTCGATTCGGGACCGCTTAACTACCTCCGTTTGCTCCGATTTTTGGCGCACACCTTGTTTCCTCTCTTTTGAGGGACACTGTGGCCCGAGAGACCCCCTTCGTTGTCGCACGCCACTTTCAGTGCCTAACAGCCTGTTTTCGGGGCCCCGGGCCGCGTGTTTTGGCCCCCGAACCCTCGTTTTGCATCGGTGAGGGTTCATTTTTGGTAGGGACCCTATTTTCATTGCTAGGGAGGTGGTAGTATGGTGGGAGGCCACCTTTTCCTCCTGGAAACCGACTTTCTCTTTTTCTCTCTCCTCCAGCCGATTTTTCTGACAAAAAGCTGGTTTTTCTCACTTTTGAGCCACAATTTCTGGTTTTTCATACCACCATTGTGTTGTACTCATCTGGGAGGCCACCAATATGGGTAGGCCGACCAGTAATTCTTCTTGACCCTTTTGAACCTTGCTAAAAAGATGGTTTTTCTCTCTCCTGGGTCACATTTTCTAGTCTTCCACAATACAGTTGTATTCTACTCACCTGGGAGGCCACCAATCTGGTATGGCCGACCACCTTTTCAACTTGACCTTTTTGACCCCTGGTCAGACGACCAGGGGGAGTGGCTGGCCGACCACTTGAACTGGTCGACCTGCTTCTTGCTTTTTGCTCTCTCTGAATACATCACAACTGTGCCAGCTGGGAGGCATTTGGACCATCCTCCATACACATGGAGGATATTTGAAGCTTCCAAGAGAAGCTTTAGAGCCTCTCCTCTTGCCTTCATTTGCAAGGGTTCAACAATTTTGTTTAAGGCATACACACACTTCCCTCCATAGCCCACTATTCCAAGCTCCAAACCCTAATATTCTTGCACCATTTGCACTACACCTCATAGCCTACCACCTCCACCATCCATCCATGCATCTTGGAGCTGATTTTTAGAGGTTAAAGAACTCCCATCTTGGTCCAGAAGTTGCTGGAAATCTGCTCTTCAAGGGTGAGTCTCTATTTCCCCTTTTCTTGCATTAATTTTCTCCATTGATTAGCCTTATTTGCAAGCTTTTTTGAACTTTGTCATAAACTAAAAAGTGTCTTCTTTTGAGCTCCTCTTGAAGTTTGATTGAGGACACTTTTCTGTTTAAGGCCATCTACCTCCTTGTATGCCCTATCCCTCTTTGTAGGCTTATTTTACATCATATCTTAGCCTTGCTTGTGAGCTTTTTTGAGATTTATCATAAACTGAAAAGAGTCTTATTTTGAGCCCCTCTTGATGTTTGATTAAGGTCACTTTTCTGTTTGGGGTCACCTTCCCCTTTGCATGCTTCATTCCCTCATGTTTAAGGCTATGCATTAGAGCATTTGTGTTGGCCTTGGTTTGCCCTTTTAGCCACTGAAATCTAGTGGATTTTTAGTGGCTTATATGTGTCTTTGAGCCCTAAAATCAGAGGGGGGTGAACCCCTCTCTCCTTGTCTTGTTTATTGGCCTTTTTGGCCTTCGAAAGGGGCCCCTCTTGCATGCTTTGAAGTCTTGTTTCAGGCCCTATTATGTGAGTTTTGAGGTCTTCCTTAGCTCTATCCAGAGCCCCTTTGACCATATTTTATGTCTATGATGCATGTGTAGAACAATCCCATTGAAGGCCTTTCAAAGGGGCCTTTCATTGCATGCTTCCTAGACTAATTTCAGGGCCTTTTGGGTGAGTTTTAGGACTGTCATAACTTATTTCCATAGATGGTTTTGCCTTTTGTCTGTCTATCATGTATGTGTAGAACAACCCCTCGCATGGCTTTCCAAAGGGGCTCATCATTCTTGCATGTATTAACTGAGTTTCAGTGGTTATTTGGGCATATTTTGTCATGAAATACTTCTGTTTTTAGCTGGTTGGGTGAGCCCTCATATGCTTCATATAGTTGTAGAACAACTCATGGTTCACTAGCTTTCTTTGCATGCTTTATAGGCCATTGATTCTAGCATATTTTGGTGATGCCTTAAACTGATAATGTGCTTATTTTGGACTTCCCTAGCTCTGTTTTTGGGTCTTGTGGTCGAATGATGTTAGTTTTGCATGCTTGTAGTTCAAGGTCCATGCTTAGCTTTGAGTTTTGAGATCCATTCCATGCATATACTGAGGTGTGTTCATGTTTTGAGCCTATTATTCATCACATCTCAGAGCTTGTTTGAATGCCATGTTGACATGTTTTCATTTCTTTAAATGCGTTTGAGAGTCAGACTTGTATACCCCATTTACCGACCATTGAATGAGCTCCATTTCGTTGTATTTCGAGTCATCATTTTAGGTCAATTTCCCACTGTTTCAGACCTACCTAGGGTCTTTTTGGGGTTGGTTTTGCCTTTGGTGCATTGCTTTGGGTACCCCTAGTGTAACGTACTTCACTAGTTTCGGTACCCGGGCCCCCTAGCTTGCATTGTGTGCCATATTTGCATGTTTCGGGACCATATTTCATGCTGTTTCAGAGCTATAATTTATGCTATTCCATGCCATCTTTCATCCCGTGCCATGCTTTGGTAGAGTGGCATTCCATGCCTTAGGTTCGGTCCTTGGTATTCGTGCAAGTGTGCACGCATTTCGGGTGTCTCATTTTCATCTAATGACCACTGATGTGAGTGTGGCTAAGGTCCACTCATGTTGGTGTAAGTTTATCGTGCATTGTGTATGCCATTTCATAGCATTG
>NW_021025760.1:1504771-1516449 GCF_004153795.1 Camellia sinensis
TTATCTCAATTGTCAATTAAACAAATTAAAATAAAAAATAAATCTTTTTGGCTTAAATAGTTAAGAAGTGACTTTTGCTAAAATCAAATATAAAATATTTTTTTTTTCTATTAAAAGTGATAGTTGGTGAAACTTATTTTTTTTATATAATAAAAAAAAGAAAATGAGAGTTACACATAATAATTTATTGTTCCAACAATGCTACAGACGCACATCTTCACCCACAATGATGTGACAAGAGAGGTGGATCCCATATCATTTAGTGTATAGTAAATCAAGAGTTGACACATATTATAGCATAGTGGGTATAATTGTGGGCGTTTTTTGAGGGTCTCAAACATTTTCTTATTGTTTATTTAAATTTTTTTAGCAATTGCGAAATATGGTGGATCATTTTATTTTATTTTTTAAAAATCTCAATTGTCAATTAAACAAACTAAAATAAAAAATGAAATTTTTTTTTGCTCAAATTGCTAAAAAGTGAGTTTTGCTAAAATAAATAGAAATAAATGTTATTTTTCTAATAAAAGTGATGGTTTGTGAAATATTTATTTTTATTTAAAAAAAATGAGGGTTATAGGTGATAATTTATTGGTCATCTATAATTATTTGTAGATCAAATGAGAATACCGTTCTAAATTCTTTTCTTACTTTTTTTTATATAGCTTTCATAAGCTTTTGTTTTGGCTTGGAGTACACTGTAAGTTTCACGCTTTAGCATACTTTCATAAGTATGATGTTGCCATATCTAGCATGCTTGCCATGAGGCTATGTGCCTACTTGTTAAACTACATGAATACCTATGGATGAAGGCTTGTTGTTTGAATTGGAATAATTCAACAAATGTGCGTTTTAAGCCCACTTTGTTGAGTGGCAAATCATGTTTTAAGCCCACTACATTTGGTGGCAAATCCGCAATCTTTAAGCCCAGTTGAGGTGGCAAATTCAAACCATTTTCGCAAACAAACATGAGTTGGATTGTTCCAAATTAAGCAAACTAGTATATACTTGCTTGTGCGCATCACATAGTAATGTTAGCTAATAATCGGAACAAGAGCACATAATGTTTATAAAAATCATATCATTATTAGTAGAGGCCGATCTTTGATCAGGCAAGCAGGGGTGCTCAATTCATGACCTTCCTCTCTCGTACCGAAGTTCCCGAGCTGAGGTAACTTTGGTGATGACGGAGACGTGGCCTTTGGCACAAGTCATGGGTTTCGTAAATTTTTTCAAAATAAAATATTTAGGTGGTGACTCTGTATCTGGCAAAGCAGTCCAATTTTGGCATTATTTGATTTAAAATCAATTTTTCAAAAAGATTTGTCGGATTTGGACTCTTTGGTGATTATCAATTTCACATTGCACTTGTGAGATTAGATTCAGAACCACGAGAGTCCGAATCGTGAAGCCTTCTTGTCAAACCTTCCAAAAAGGGGTACGAAAAAGGGAGGCTACAATGTCCAAGATCATTCATACATCATTGTCATACAAAACCAGAACTTAATATATAGACAAGGTCAAACATAACCAACAAAAAGCAAACAAAAGGGAAAAAGAAACAAAAGCCTTGCTCATGAGGCGGTCATGACAGACTTTACAAAAACTCGGTATCCTTTACAGATTCACTAAGGCTAGACTTCCCACTGCTCACCTACATATATATTAATACAGAGTAAGCGAAAGCCTGGTGAATAACATCAAAGTAAAGGGGTTATATGAATGAGAATATTTCCATATCATAAACAATTCATAATGGAAGGACCTTGGGTCTAACAGATAGCGGAATGACCTTAGGTCCAACGGATAACAGATGTACAAAATAGAATTGATCATATCTTAATGGAACGACCTTGGGTCCAATTATTTATAGTTGTATAATGACCATTTGGTCACCTCATAACAGATAATCAGACTTATCAGATATTCAAAATGACCTTGGGTCCGTCTTGCCAAATATACTGAACAACTGTGGGTCCATTTTAGATATGCAGAATGACCTTGTGTCCATCATACACATTTGTGTCCAATCAATCACATTTATAGATATCATGGTGATCAGACATATAGGAACTCATTCACCTTTGCAAAATCATAAGTTCGGAAAACTTACCGCATTAGGATATTCAAAAAATAGAGTAAATAAGAAAATATCTTTACTAAGATATTACTCACAGTGATTCGGTTGCTAAAACGCCCTTGTGGATGGTCCTACACAATTCATAAACATACACACATTGAATCACATTGCTTAACCAAATTATTTTTTAACTTATTCAATTCTTTTAAATCTCATTCTAACACATAAATTCATTTAGGATGTTCAATTCATGCCTAAGAATGCTCGGAAGGGAATGAGAATGCCAAAATGGGTAAAACAAGACTTTCCAAAATATGCTCAAATGGGATACTTCGCTCAAGCACAACATTGGTCACTGAGCGAACCACTTGGTCTGCAAAAGCACTGGATGGTCCGAATCTAAGCACAATGGTTGCTCAAGCCATTGTGCAAAATAAAAAACGGTCGCTCGAGTGGTGACTTGGTCGTTTGAGCCAACTACAAATGTTTGCAATACTACTGGATGCATGAAATGTATGCTAGAGCGACAGATTGTTCGCTCAAGCAGTGATGTAGAATTTTGGAATTTCCAAAACAGAGTTAAGCTTTAAACACCTAATTTCAAATCATGAACTTGCATGGCTCATTCACAACTTAAAAGAACACTTAGAAACCCTTAGCTCAAAATTTAAAGAATTCTTCAAAATGAAACCCAAATCTTCATGCATGTTGACTTTAATTTCAAATTCTTTTCCAAAGCTCTTGAAACATGAAATTCAACTTCAAAACCTTATGAATTATAAATGCATGTATGATACATTCTCTAATTTCAACATAGATGATATGAATCACGGTCAAAATTATGTAATTCAACAAAATCATGCATGTATGTATGAATTAACCTCTACTTCCTTAACATAATTTTAAGATATGAAATGCTTGACAAGTCTTAGATATTAAACGGTTTGAATAATTTATATGAAATCCATAATAAATTCATAAAGACTTAATAATACCCTCCAATTCGATACACACGGACGACAATCCTTCCCACTTACTAAAAAAAACTTATAAATAAAAAATTGAATTCATTTCTCGTTTGATGAAAATTTAATTTAACGCAAATTTAATAGGGAGAATTTATACCCCACTTTGTTTTTTTTTTTTTTTATATAGGTATTTTGGCTTAGTTTTGGCTAGTCGATAGAGGCTATTTTTTATATTTGTTCTGTTGGACAACGAGTTATTAGAGTTTATTTTTTTTAATAATCTGTTGTTTTCTTCCCCCTTTCTTTTCAATCTTTTAGAGATAGTGGTTAGAAGTCTGAATGCCGATAAAAAAGAAAAAAAGAAGTCTGAACATTAGCTGGTGGGTTATGGTTGTAAATTAAGGATTAAGATTCTTCTTGTTGTATGTGTTTTGTAATTCAGAATTTGGTTTATGGAGGATTCATATTACCTGCAGACTGTTGTTTGTGGAGTCTTTGTTAGTTTCCTTAACAGTACAAGCACTTTTGAAGCATGAAAATACACACAAGAAGGCAGGATTTACTTTGTTAGTCGTATGTTGAAAGAGCAATGCTAGGTATCATGAAAAGTCTTTCATGAAAATGATCATGAAAGATTTGTGACCTTTGAATTACACTTAGAATAAAGCACCATACATTAATCAAGGTAATCTAAGAGTCACAAACATTTCATAATCATTTTCATAAAAAAAAATTCATGATTCCTAACATTTCTCATGTTGAAAATTTGAAATGGCCTTCAAAATTCTATGCACAGATTGGGACGTGTTTTGATTATGTAAACCAAAGTGTGTATGTGCTATGTCAATTGTATACTTGCTAACCCCTTCCCCTCCGCCTGTCATTGTTTCTTGCTTTTTTATTTCTCATCCTTTTAAGCAGTTTTTTTTTTCCCCAAAATTGGTTTTTTTTTTCTTTTCATTTCAAAATGCTTGTCTTTGCAGGTGACGCGCAGAGTGCAAGGAACGTATCTTGACCATGTATCTCAGTTTTTTATGTGTTCAATAAAGCTTTCACTTAACATGAATTTGTTGCCTTTGGTTTGTTGAAACTTGATGAATTTTGGAATAGTGGTGTTATGAACAATGTTTATGTTGCTACTCCTATTGCTAGCTTAAAACGTTTGAAACTAGTTTGCCTTTGTCTGATATAAATGCTAATTACAAGTTCAAAACCATCTCTAATTTCTATTTCTCCCCGTTGCTACTTTCGTGTACGCTTTCGATGCCCTTTCTTGATATGCTTTGTTAATTTCTATCAATTTTACTTTTCAGTTTTCCGTGACTTCCTCCTTTATCATCCATGGTCTCTTCACTTGAATTATATATCCTTTTTGTTTGTTCCCTTCCTGCAATGAAGTTATGGGCACAAAAAAGTTAACAAAAGTGAACCGTGTGGCCTAGATTTATCGCAATTCCGTAGTATTGGAGAAATTATTCAATGCCCTTGGAGCAAATCTAGGTGGTGCTCTAAATTATGGGATTCATCACTTTTGTGTTAAAATTTTAAGAGAAAGTATTAGGTATCAATATGTAAATAGAATAGAGTAATGCTTCTGGAACATTGAATAAGTATTTGTTGTTGTTGTTGGTTTTGTTTTATTAGCTTTAAATTTTTTTTTTTCAGTTTTTATTTATTTATTTATTTTTTATGTTATAATATAATATATAAGATATAGATAGATATCTATAACTTTAATAAAAAAAAATATTATCTGATTTTTTGGGAAAGAGAAAAGGAACGCAAGTTTTAATATTTTTTTTGGAAATTGGTGAGAGAGATTAGAAGGGAGAGATTATGAAATATTTTTGCTATTAAATAAATAAATCAGTCAATAGTTTTTTTAATCTATTTTGTAAATTAAAAAATCAATAATTTTTGCAAATTGATTAATTTGTCCCATTAAGTGATTTAAAATTTTTGATAGATATACATAAAAAAATACATAATTATATTACTAAATTATAATTCAAATTTAGATGTTGTTATATATCTTTTTGAGATCTATAGCTAAATTCTTATCTTTTTATTTTTGTGTATAACCATAGTGTATGGGAGAAATTGAAAAAGATGCTGCAGTAATTATGAGAGAAGTCAAAAGGGTTTGTAGGTTGGGAGAAGTCAATAAATGCTGAGTTTTTTTTTTTTTGTTAGTTAAATCAAAAAATCAAAAAATTAGGATTAGGTTATTGAAACTCCCACAAAACTTGTAGATTAAAAACCCCTTTTTCCTTATATAATACTAGAACAAATGTATTTTCTACAAATTTTAAAGAAGTTTGTAATTTACGTTTGCTTCTTGTTTTTTCTCTTTAAAGATTGTTTTTAGTTTTTTTGAATTGTTAGAATGACAACCGCATGTATGGAGACCAATGTTTTAAAAATCGAATCGGTAAGTGAATCGGAAAAATGATCGGGTGGACGGGTCATCGATTCAACCGTCGGGTTGAACCGGAATCGAATCATGACATCATCAATATATTAAAAATGCACCCGTATCAATCAACACATTAACAACCGAGTTGCAAAACAAAAAAGTACCTCTCACAACAGATGGAGTCGGTACAAGATCCTGCGCGATAACAGCATACACACGCCTTGAAGGCCTCTGATCTACCTGCTCACCTCTCGGAGCAAAAGATTGCTGCACAGACTGAGCCGAAGAGGCTCCCTGATTGGCCCTCGAGGCCTGAACTGATTGAACTAGCTCATATAGATTTCTTGAGTTTTTTTGGAAGAATTTTTTTCTTATAAATAGATAGAGTCTTTCACAATAATTTCAAACTCTCAATGGAATTTCTCACAACTGACCCTTGAAAGAGAGTTTCCAATTAAATTATATATATATATATATATATAATAAGAAAGAAAGAGAAAAGAAAGAAAGAATAAATAAAAAAAGAAAAAAAAATCAATAATTTGGTTTCATCGACCCGATGAACTGGTACTGGGTCGACCGGTTTGGCGGTTTGATCGCCGATTTTCCCAGTTCTCTCAAAATAAGCCAGTTTTCCACTTTGACCGGTTTAGTGGGTGTATTCGAACCGAAATCTCAACCGATCGACGGTTCAACCAGTCGAATCGACCGATTCGATCAGATTTTTAAAACCTTGATGTAGACTGTTCTCTAAAAAATACATGTATGTGAGCATATGAATTCGTGTATATGCATATAATATAAGTATAATTGGGAAGAGGATATTGCAACTTGAAACCTTTTTCTGTCTCTTTTGACTGATTGACTCTTGTCTCTCATATAAATATCATGCATAATATTTAGGGGTGTAATTTTGGCCCAGCGCATTCAAGCTCGGGCCGGGCCGAGCCCATGTCGGGCCTTGCAGGCTCCCGCCAAAAAATTGGGCCAGACCGACCCACGGGCCAAAAAACTAGGCCCAGGCCCTAGTCCAAGCCAAGGGGTATTCGGGTTTTGGGCGGGCCAACAGGCAAGGCCCCTGGGCTAAGGCCTAGGCTTGGGCTTTGGGCAGGCCTAAACAATTTTTTTTTCCCACCAAAATTTTATTATTTTCCATTAAAAATAACACTGGGCATCGGGTGGGCCGGGCCTCGGGCCGGGCTTTTGGGTGGGCCTTGAGCAGGTGAATTGTAACGCCCTCAAAATAAAACCATAAATCATGCATTCATTACATCCATAAACTTAAGAGAGTAAAACATATTGCCATTCATCAGAGTATTCTTACAAAAGATATTACATGTTGACAACAAAAGTAAATGCCCTATAGGCTTACAACTTTCTAAGTCAACACTTGGTTTCAACAAAATAGAGTTCTAACTCTTTACACAAAATAAACCCTTGGCTTGATGTACATGTACTACAAAAAGATGATCAACAAAAAGGTCTCCCGCCTCTAAGCCTCCCAAGCTATGTCCTTGGAGGTGGCATGTCACTTGCACCTGAAAATGATGTCCCATATAGGGTGAGCCAACGCCCAGTAGAGATATGCTAAACATAATATGAGCAATAACTAAAACACTAACATTTGATAAATGTTTAACCCGCATATCCCAACATGCAAACAATCCAGTTCCATGACAAATAATTTATGTGTCATTCCACTTTCCTTTACTTATACAGTTTCAATTAATAGACATGGCTCAGAACCTGGCCAAACAAATTAAATGAGATTACATCTCATATTCAAACATTTCTTTTATCCACAATTCATTTCCAAATGAGATATTACTCATATCAAAACACTTTCATACTTCATAATAGATGTAACGCCCTCAAAATAAACCCATAATATCATACATTCTTGACATGCTTAAACATAAGAGAATGAAGCATAATTACATTTCATCAGAGTATTCATTACAAAATGTATTACATGTTGACAACAAAAGTAAATGCCCTATAGGCTTACAACTTTCCAAGTCAACACTTGGTTACAAAAAGAGAGTACTAACTCTACACAAAATAAGCCCTTGGCTTGATATACATGTAATACAACAAAAGAATGACAAAATAAGGTCAAACAGTCTCAAGCCTTCCAAGCTACGTCCTTGGAGGTGGCATGCTACCTGTACCTGAAAATGATGTCCTATATAGGGTGAGCCAACGCCCAGTAGAGATATGCTAAACATAATATGAGCAATAACTAAAACATTAGCATTTGATGAATGTTTAACTCACATAAATCAATTTACAACCCATTTCAATTACATGACAAAAGTGTCCATGTTTCATTCCATTCTCCATTTCTTATCCAAATTCTAAATTCATAATCCTGGCTCAGAACCTGGCCATACACTTTAATTGAGATTATATCTCATATCAATAATTCATCCATTTTAACAATTCGATAAGATAGCTACTCATACCAAAACACTTCCGTAAGTCTCAATAGATACACATAATTGTTGTATCAATAGCATATAAAAACACTTTCATACTTCAAGTATGATACACAGTTTCGTTGTATCACTACGTCAAAAGATACACATATTTGCTGTATCCATGGAGTCCATCCCCTATCTCCTCCTAATCAATATCTGGTTTAGGAGTCCATCCCCTATCTTCCCCTAAACCGTGGAGTACATCCCCTATCTCCTCCCACACAACACAATGTATATAAGCACATATCATATAAATGATCAATCAATGCACAAACTTGATGTATTCTACCAACTGTCATATTCAATGACATATCCAATTGATTAGTTTTAGTTTGCCTAATCATCATGCATTGTCTACAACAATCAAGACTATCCTCTACCGATAGCCCAAAGCAGTTATTTCTAAACAGATAATAAATGCCTCAACAAATATATAATTTCAATATTTTCAAAGTGAGCGATTAATAAATCCAACTCCACAATTCCATCTCATAATGAGCCAATTTCACTATTTCTAACTCAATTTCACATTTCCATAACAATTGTCATTAATTACACTAATGACCCAATTATACCCAAACATGGCATTTTCTCCCTTTTTCTCAATATTGACCCAAAGGTCCAAATATTATCAATAACATCAATCATCTCATTTTTAGACCCAAATACATTTGTATAGGCTCAAAATAACAAAACCCCTCTTTAATCATTTGAAACCCTAACACCCAAAATCACCTAACTCCAACATTACATCAAAATGACAACAAGTTTAGGTCAAAGACCATAAATATGAGTAGTTATCCCTACCTCAAATTCAGAGCTCAAAGGAAGAAGATGAAGAAAAACGAAGGTACTCCAAATCCCAAGATTTTCGGATCCATGTGTAGCCCTCAACAAGCTCCACACTTTTTACAAAGGCCCAAGGTTAGAAGATCACTCCTACTAGATCAATACCTAGAGAGAAGTTGGGTTTCTAGAGAGAGAAGCTCTCCAATGGAGGTTTTGGAAAAGTAAGAGAGAGAAATGAAATCAAAAAGTGATCCAAAAAGTTACTTTTCGGACTAATATAAAAATCTCCCCGCTCGAGCGTAGAACGCCCCGCTCGAGCGTCAGACACAGACTCACGCTCGAGCGTCAAAAGCGTCGCTCAAGCGTCGATTGCACACTTCCAGAAATTTTGCAGGCGATAGTCCCCGTTGTAATGTCAAACTTCCCGCTCGAGCGGAGAAACAAAATCAAAGGGTCACGCTCGAGCGTCAAAACACCCGCTCGAGGGTATGAAGACCTGCAGAGAAAATACTGGGAGATGGATTTTCACGCTCGAGCGTCAAAACTCCCACTCGAGCGGAGAAGCAACAACAAAAGGCCCGCTTGAGCGTCAAAAGTCCCGCTCAAGCGTGAAGACCAAATTCTAGGCATCAACTTTTGGTTCCAAAGCACAACCAACCTATTTAAAACCTGCCCAACAAAACCCAAGACGCAAATACAAAGAGTAAGGGAAGGAAATGAGAACGAGACAACAACACAACCACGGAACCAAGTCCGAAATACAATATACAAAGGAAGGGAAAACCGGGATCGCTATAATAGATACACATATTTGCTATATCAATCTCATATTATAACACTTCCATACTTCACAATAGATACACATATTTGCTGTATCAATGGAGTCCATCCCCTATCTCCTCCCAAATAACATCCGGTTTAGGAGTCCATCCCCTATCTCCTCCTAAATCGTGGAGTACATCCCCTATCTCCTCACACACAATATAATGTATATGAACGTTTATCATATACATGTTCAATCAATACACAAATTAGATGTATTATTCCAACCGTCATTTTAAATGACACATTCAACCGGTTAGTTTTAATTCACCTAATCATCATGCAGTGTCTATAACAATCAAGACTATTCTCCACCGATAGCCCAAAGCAATTATTTCTAAACAGATAATAAATGCATCAACAGATAAATTATCAATAATTTCAAGGTGAGTGATTAATCAATCCAACTCCACCATTCATTCTCATCTCTTTTCAATTTCATTATTCCCAACTCAATTTCACATTTCCATAACTTTCCCAAATTAATTGTACAAATTAATTTATATTAACAAATCAGGGTTTTTCTCCTCTTTTCCTCAACATTGACCTAAAGGCTCAAATATCGACAATAAACAACCATAACCCCTTTTGAGACCCAAAATACACATGTTTTGGCCCAAAGAACAAAATCCCTCTTTGTACATTTTGAAACCCTAACACCCAAAATTTTTCAACTTCAATATTAAATCAAAATGATTAATAGTTTATGTCAAAGATTATAAAAATGAGTAGTTATCCCTACCTCAAATGGAGAGACCCAAAGGATTGATGGAGAAAAACGAAAATGCGCCAAACTTCAAGATTCTCGGATGGAAAGGTAGCCCAAGCCAAGCTCTACACTTTTTACAAAGGGATAAGTGTGGAAGATCACTCAAACTAGATCAAACCTTAGAGAGAAGTTGTGTTCTAGAGAGAGGAGCTCTCAAAATAGGGTTTTGAAAAGTAAGAGAGAGAGAGAGAAAGTTGAAAAAGTGATCTAAAATGACCCAGCTGCTAATTGATATACGTATGACCTGTTCGAGCGAAGAATAGGACGCTCGATCGTCAAACACAAAAACTCAACTCGCTCGAGCGCCAAGGTACAAAACAAGACACCACCCGCTCGAGCGCAAAAAGGAACCCGCTCGAGCATAGATTGCACTCTTCCAGTACTTTTACAGACATCGAACACCCGCTAGAGCGCAAGGACACCCGCTCGAGTGTAAGGAAATCCGCTTGAGCGTGAAAAACACATCTGCAGTATTTTTGCAAACAGACAAACTACTGAAGGTATGCAAACTCCGCTCGAGCGCAAGAAGACCTGCTCGAGCGGATCACTAAAAATCTGGGCAACACAAGTTGGGACAAAAGCTCTCAACCAACCTGTTCGAAACACGCCCAAGACAATTCTAAACTCAAATACGAAGGGTCTGTTTGGTAACGTTTACGTTTTTAGTTTATATTTGCAAAAATTTTATAAACTGGTTTTTGTTTATTTTTTGTTTATTTTTAGAAAAACATAAACTACAAACGCGTTTGATAATTGACAAAATGTTTAAAAAAAATTTAAAATATAAAAAAGAGTGAGAAATGGCGAGTGGTGGCAAGTGGCGGCGGAAGACGGTAGTGCAAAGTGGTGACAGTGGGTGGTGGGTGGTGGTGGGTGATGGTGGCGGGTGGTAGCGAGTTAGTGGTGGTGGTGGTGGTGACGGGTGGTGGATGGTGGTGGCAGGTGGGTGGTGGTGGCGGGTAGGTGGTGGTGAGTGGATGGGTGACGGTAGCGGCGGAAGACGGTGGTGGAAAGTGGTCACGGTGGGTGGTGGGTAGCTGGTGGTGGTGGATGGTAGTGGTGGTGGGTGGGTAGGTGATGGTGGCGGGTGGTAGCGAGTGGGTGGTGGTGGCGGTAGCGGGTGGTGGTGGCAGGTGGGTGGCAGATGATGGGTGGTGGCGGGTAGGTGGCAGGTGGTGGTAGTAGGTGGGTGGGTGACGGTAGCGGGTGGTAGGTGGTAGCGAGTGGGTGGTGGTAGTGGTGGGTGGTAGTGGCGGGGGGGGGGGAGGGGGCTGGGGGGGGGGGGGGGGGGGGGGGGGGGGGGGGGGGGGGGGGGGGGGGGGGGGGGGGGGGGGGGGGGGGGGGGGGGGGGGGG
>NW_021025760.1:1516499-1532991 GCF_004153795.1 Camellia sinensis
TTACATCAAATGACAACAAGTTAGTCCAAGACCATAAAATGAGTAGTTATCCCTACCTCAAATTCAAGCTCAAAGAAGAAATTGAAGAAAAACGAAGGTACTCAAAATCCCCAAGATTTCCGGATCCATGTGTAGCCCCCAACAAGCTCCACACTTTTTAACAAAATGCCCAAGGTTAGAAGATCACTCCTACTAGATCAATACTAGAGATGAAGTTGGGTTTCATAGAGAGAGAAAGCTCTCCAATGGAGGGTTTGGAAAAGTAAGAGAGAGAAATGAATCAAAAGTTGATCAAAAAGTTACTTTCTCGACTAATATAAAAATCTTCCCGCTCGGAGCGATAAGAACGCCCCGCTCGAGCGTCAGACACAGACTCACGCTCGAGCTGTTTCAAAAGCGTCGCGTCCAAGCGATCGATGCACACTTCCAGAAATTTTGCAGGCGATAGTCCCCGTTGTAATGGTACAAAACTTCCCGCTCGAGCGGGAAAGAAAACAAAAATCAAAGGGTCACGCTCGAGCGTCAAACACCCGCTCGAGGGTATGAAGACCTGCAGAGAAAATACGGGAGATGGAATTTCCCTCGAGCGTCAAAACTCCCACCGAGCGGAGAAGAAGCAACAACAAAAGGCCCGCTATTGAGCGTTCAAAAGTCCCGCTCAAGCGTGAGACCAAATTCTAGGCCATCAACTTTTGTCCAAAAGCACAGAGCCAACCTATCTTTAAAACCTGCCCAACCAAAAACCCAAGACGCCAAATACAAAGAGTAAGGGAAGGAAATGAGAACGCAGACAACCAACACAACCACGGAACCAAGTCCGAAATACAATATACAAAGGAAGGGAAAACCGGGGATCGCTATAATAAACACATATTGTGCTATTAATCAATCTCATAATTATAGACACTTCCATCTTCACAATAAGATAAGGCATAGTATGTGCTGTGTCAATTGGAAAGTCCATCCCCTATCTCCTCCCAAATAACATCCGGTTTTAGGCAAGTCCATCCCTACTCCTCCTAAATCGTGGAGCATCCCCTATCCTCCTCACACACAAGTATAATGTATATGAACGTTTTATCATATACATGTCAATCAATACACATATAGATGTATTATTCCAACCGAGTCATTTTAAATGCACATTCAACCGGTTAGTTTTAATTCAACCTAATCAATCATGCCAGGTCTATAACAATCAAGACTATCTCCAAACGATAGCATCTCTTCACAAAGCAGATCTGGTATTTCTAAACAGATAATAAAATGCATCAACAGATAATAATCAATAAATTTCAAGGTGAGTGATTAATCAATCCAAACTCCAACGCATCATAGTCTCGCGTCCTTTTCAATCTATCTATAAGTGCAGGCGCAACTGCAGTTACATTTCACAAACTTTATGACACAAATAACTGTAATCCAAATTAATTTAATATTAACAAAGATGCAAGGGTTTTCTCCTCTTTCCTCAACATTGACCTAAAGGCTCAATATTCGACAATAGACAACCGATAACCCCTGTTGAGAACCGCAAATACACATGTTTTGGCCCAAAGAAACAAAATCCCTCTTTGTACATTCTTGAACCCTAACACCCAAAATTTTTCAACTTCCAATATAAATCAAAATGATTAATATGTTATGTCAAAGACGATTATAAAAATGAGTAGTATCCCTACCTCAAGTGGAGAGACACCCAAAGGATTGGAATGGAGAAAAACGAAAATGCGCCAAGACTAAGATTCTCGATGGAAAAGGGTAGCTCCAAGCGCAAGCTCTAACTACTTTTTACAAAGGGAAAGGTGTTGGAAGATCACTCAAACTAGATCAACCTTAGAGAGAGATGTGTTCTAGAGGAGAGGAGCGTCTCAAAATAGTGGTTTTGAAAGTAGAGAGCAGAGAGAAGTAGAAAAAGTGACTAAAATGGTACCAGCTGCTAATTGAATATACGTATGACCTGTTTCGAGTGCGGAAGAATAGACGCCTCCGAAGTCGTCAAAACACAAAAACTCAACTCGCTCGGCTAGCCAAGTACAAAACAAGACACCACCCGCTCGCAGCGCCAAAAAGGAACCCGCTTCGCGCAAGATTGCACTCGTCGTACTTTACAGGACATCGAACCACCGCTAGAGCGCAAGGACACCCGCTCGAAGTGTAAGGAAATCCGCTTGAGCGTGAAAAAACACATCTGCAGTAATTTTTGCAAAACAACAAACTACTGAAGTCATGCAAAACTCCGCTCGAGAGCGCAAGAACGACTGCCTCAGCGATCACTAAAAATCTGGGCAACACAAGTTGGGAACAAAAGCTCTCCACCAACCTGATTCGAAACTACGCCCAGACGCAATTCTAAACTCCAAAATACGAAGGGTCTGTTTGTAACGTTTACGTTTTTAGTTTTATATTTGCAAATTTTTATAACCTGGTTTTTGCTTATTTTTTGTTTATTTTAGAAAAACATAAACTACAAACGCGTTTGATAATTGACAAAATGTTTTAAAAAAATTTAGAAATATAAAAAGAGTGAGAAATGGACAAAAGTGGTACAAGTGCGGCGGCAGACGGTGGTGGAAAGCTGGCTGACGGTAGGGGGTGGTGGTGGCCGGTACAGGTGGCAGGGATGGGTGGCGTGGTAGGTGGGTCGGTCGAAGGTGGTGTGTGTGTGGCAGATGGGTGGCGAATGGCGAATGGCGATGGCTGGTGGTGGTAGGGGTGGTGCGCGGGTGCGTAGGGTGGCGGGTGGTGATGGTGGGTGGGTGGGTGACAGTGTGCGTTGGTAGGCGAGTGGGTGGGGTGGTGGTGATGGTGGTAGTGAGTGGGGTGGTGGCGGGTGTGGGTGGTGGTGGTCGGCGCGTTGGGTGGTGGGTTGTGCAGGTGGCTGGTGGTGGCGGTGGGTGGATGCGTGGTGCGGTAGTGGCACTGGGTCGTCTGGCAAGCGGTGGATGCGTAGTTTTTGCAAGTGGTCGGTGGCAGGTGAGGTGCGCCATGGTGTGGCGTGCGGTGGATGTTAGTGGCAAGTGGTGGGGTGGTGGCGGAGCTGGATGGCAGGTGAGTGGTGTGGTGGTGCGTGCGAGTGGTGGCAGGTTGGCTGGGGCTGGTGGGTGGCGAAGTAGGGTGGTGGGCAATGGTGATGCCGGGTGCTGGTCGGTGGCGTATTTTCGTTTTGATTTTTGAGTTGTTTTTTTTTTTACCACCCAACACTAGCCATCAAGCAGAAGACGGTGGTGGAAAGTGGTGGCTAGTGTTAGGTGGTAAAAAAAAAAACTCAAAACGGAAACATATTTTTTGAGTTTACATTTTTTTGGCTAATTTATAAACTGAGACCACTGATTTATAAATCAAAAATTTACCAAACAAGTTTTTATTTGAGTTTTTTAATTTTTATAAATATAAACTGAAAACTGAAAACGTAAGTGTTACCAAACGGCACCAAAGAGTTAAAGGACGGAAATGGAATACAGACAACAACAACTATCAACGGAACTGAGTCCGGAATACAGTAAACATGAGAGGAAAATCGGGATCGCTATATGAATGGGTCGGGTCAAGCAGTCCGGGCCCATGGGCCGGGCCGAGGCTTCAAAATGATGGCCCAGGCCCTGGCCCAAGGTATCAGGCTGGGCTTGGGCTCGGGTCTAAACGGGTCGGGCCCACCTCGGACCGCTCGCAGGCCATAGGCCAAATTTACACCCCTAATAATATTGGGTGGTTTTAAAAATATCTTGAACATGGGGTCCACCACTCCTTCATGAGTCACGAGACCCCTCTCATGATTTAAAACTAGTGGTAACCCTTACTATGCACGATATGTAAAAAATTAATAATATATTTTTATACAAAATATATAAATAGTTAAATTTTTGTATACAAATTATGAAAATAAATAAGATTGAAATGTACAATTTTATCACAATTTATTTATTATTTTTAAATTTGTTACAAATTTAATCATGTAATTTTCAATCGCCCTATAGCGATCCCGGTTCTTCCGCCTTTGGTTGTTATATCTGGACTTAGGTTCCGTGGAGTTGGTTGTTGTATATATCTTGTTGTCACCCTTTAATTCCATATATTTGAGTCTTGGGTTGTGTTAGGTAGGTTGGAAATAGGTTGGTTGTGTTTAGAAACCAAAAGTTGATGCCCAGATTTTGGCCTTCACGCTCGAGCGGGCTCTTTGTTTTTGCTTCTCCACTCGAGCGGGCATTTTGACACTCGAGCGTGATTATCCATCTCCCAGTATTTTGTTCTGCAGGTCATCGGACGCTCGAGCATCCACTTTCACGCTCGAGCGGAGACCATCGACTATAAAACTTCTGGAAGTGTGCATCCGGCGCTCGAGCGGTGCTTTTGACGCTCGAGCGTGAGAATGTGTCTGACGCTCGAGCGGGGCGTTCTACACTCGAGCAAACCTATTTGTATATTAGTCCGAAAAATAGCTTTTTGATCATTTTTTTTCATCTCTTTCACTTTCAAAACCCTAGATCCAACTCTTTCTCTACACACTCTCTCTTTAAGATTTCATCTATCTCTAAAGTGCTTTTACCCTAATCTCTTTGTAAGAAAGGTAGAGGGTGGCGTGGGCTTCACTTTAATCTGAAAAATCTTGGATTTGGAGCACTTTGGGTTTTCACCATCTTCTCCATTTGGTCTCTCCATTTGAGGTAGGGATAACTACTCATCTCTATGGTCTTTGACTTAAACTTGTAGTCATTTTGGTTAAATGTTGAAGTTGGGAAAGTTTGGGAGTTAGGGTTTCAAATCTTGAAATTATATAAGAGAGCTTTTTGTTTCTTTGAATTATGGATGTGTATTTGGGTCTTAAAAGGAGCCTATTAATGATTATTGTTAATATTTGGACCTTTGGGATCAATAGTGAAAAGGGGGGGAAAATACCATAGTTGGGTATAGTTGGGTCATTTGTGTAAATAATGACATTTATTATGAGATAATGGAATTGGTTTGGAAATAATGAAATTGAGAAGTTATGAGAATAAATGGTGGAGTTAGATTGATTAATCACTCACCTTGAAATTGTTGATAATTTATCTGTTGATGTATTTATTATCTATTTAGAAATAATTACTTTGGGTTATCGGTGGAGGATTGTCTTGATTGTTGTAGACACTGTATGTTGATTAGGAAAAACTGAATCTAATCACGTTGAATAAGTCATTGAATGTGACAGTTAGAATAATACATCGAATATGTGTATTGATTGATCTTGTATATAATAAGTGTTTATATACATTGTATTGTGTGGGAGGAGATAGGGGATGTACTCCACGGTTTGGGAGGAGATAGGGGATGGACTCCTAAACCAGATATTATTTGGGAGGAGATAGGGGATGGACTCCATTGATACAGTAAATATGTGTATCTATTGTGAAGTATGGAAATGTTTTAATATGATATTGATACAGCAAATATGTGTATCTATTGTGAAGTATGGAAGTGTTTTAATATGAGTTGTTATCTCATTTGAAATGGAAGTATGGTTGATATGAGTTGTAATCTTATTAAATTGTTTAGCCAAGTTCTGAGCAATGTTTATGAATTGAAAATTGGTTAAGCCATGTTTATGAATTGAAAATTGGTTAAGCAAAGGAAAGTAAAATGAACATGGACATGTTTGTCATGGAATTGGATTGTGTTGTAAATTGGTTGACCAGTGTTAACATTTATCGAATGCTCATGTTTTAGTTATTGCTCATATTATGTTTAGCATATCTCTACTGGGCGTTGGCTCATCCTATATGGGACATCATTTTCAGGTGCAGGTGATATGCCGCCTCCAAGGTCTTAGCTTGGGAGGTTGTAGTAGCTGAAGGCTTATTTTTTTGTGATTATTTTGTGTATTATATGTAAATCAAACCAAGGACTTATTTTGTATTTTGAGTTAGTACTCTCTTTTTTGTAACCAAGTATTGGCTTTGAAAGTTGTAAGCCCGTAGGGCACTTACTTTTGATGTCAACATTTAATACTTTTGTAATGAATACTCGGATAAATAGAATTATGCTTTAGTCTTTTAAGTTTATGTATGTCATGAATGTATGATTTATGGGTTTATTTTGGGGGTGTTACACGCCCTTACTAGAATTGCAAATTTAGGTGAACTTAACCCAAACAACTTGAGTCAAGCTTAAATTTTTTAAAAATTTAACAATATAATTTTTAATTAAGTGAGCAAAAATTCAAAAATTCAAATTAAATTTGAGTGAACTTGGGGAGAAACACCAAATAACCTGAAAAATCAAAATAAAATTATATATATAAATATATAAATTATTTGCTAATTTATTTTTTAAATAATAAATAAAATTAATTAAAAATTTAATTTTAATGAACAAAAGAAAAGGAAATATATTTAAGATTTCCAATAGAATTTTTTAAAAAATATTTAAAAAATAAACCTTTTAGAAATGGATCATCAAATAAAGGGTTGTTTGGAAAGTGTCATATTAGCTCACTTTTTTATCTTTTTATCTTTTTTAGGTGACATCACATTTCTACTTTTCTATATATTTTTTCATGAAAAGTAAAAAAGTACTTAATTATCTTTTTTAGTCACATCACATCTTTATTTTTTTTACATATTTTTGTAAAAAGTAAAAAATATATATTTAATTATCTTTTTTAGGTCATATCACATTTTTACTCTTTTGTATATATTTTCGTAGAAAGTAAAAAATATATATTTAATTATCTTTTTAGGTCATATCACATTTTTACTATTTTGTATATATTTTCGTAGAAAGTAAAAAAATATATTTAATTATCTTTTTTAAGTTACATCACATCTTTACTTTTCTGTACATATTTTTGTAAAAGTAAAAAAATATACTTATTTAGGAGTGTTTTGCGAAGATGGTTAAAAGCTGCTTTTTGATTTTTTTTTTGACATTTTTGTGAGAGAGGGAAGTGGATTAAAAGTTGGGAAGTGACTTTTAACCCATTTCCCAAAATAGGCCTTATTACTTTCCAAACTACCACTCAGTTAATATTAAAAAAAATTTACTTTTTATAATGGCATAAATAATTTAAATATAATTTTTTAGAAATTATTTTTAATTTAAAAATTACAATAAAATATTAAATAGAATAAAAACAAATTTCTTATAAAATAAAAGTGTTTGAATAAAAAAAGGTAAGAAGAAAATTTAATATGGTATTTTCTTTTAATCTGAAAATAATTTTAGATGAATAATAAATTATCACTTATAACCCTCTTTTTTTAAAATAAAAAAGGTTTAGCGAACTATCACTTTTAATAAAAAAAATTAACATTTCTTTCTAATTTATTTTAGCAAAAGTTTTGAGTCAAAGATATTTTATTCTTTATTTTAATTTCTTTAATTAACAATTGAGACTTTAAAATAAAATAAAAAAAAAATCTAATAAAATTCACCATATTTGGTAAGTACTATAGCGATCCCGGTTCTTTCTCCTTTGGTTGTTGTATCCGGACTTAAATTCCGTGGAGTTGGTTGTTATATATATCTTATTGTCATCCTTTAATTCCTTATATTTGAATCTTGGGTTGTGTTGGGCAGGTTAGGAATAAGTTAGTTGTGTTTAAAAATCAAAAATTGATGCCCAGATTTTGGCCTTCACGCTCGAGCGGGGCTTTTGACGCTCGAGTGGGCCCTTTGTTTTTGCTTCTCCGCTTGAGCGGGTATTTTGACGCTCGAGCATGATTATCCATCTCCCAGTATTTTGTTCTGCAGGTCGTCGGACGCTCGAGCGTCCACTTTCACGCTCGAGCGGGGACCATCGACTGCAAAACTTCTGGATGTGTGCATCCGGCGCCCGAGCGGCACTTTTGATGCTCAAGCGTAAGTCTGTGTCTGACGCTCGAGCGGGGCGTTCCATGCTCGAGCGTAACTGTTCGTATATCAGTCCGAAAATCAGCTTTTTGGATCACTTTTTCGGCATTCTCTCTCTCTCTACCTTTTCAAAACACAAACTTGAGAGCCTCTCACTCTAGACTTCAACTTCTCTCTAAGAAATCATCTAGCTTGAGTGATCTTCTCCCTTAGTTCCTTTGCAAAAAGTGTAGAGCTTGGCTTGGGCTACATTTTGATCCAAAAATATTTGGGTTTGGAGCACCTTCGAAATCCTTCATTTTCTCCATTTGGTCTCTCCATTTGAGGTAGGGATAACTACTCATTTTTATGATCTTTAACATAGATGTTGGGCATTTTTGTATAAATGGTTTGATTTGGGAAGTTAGGGCTTGAGGTTTGAAATATTGAAAAGAGGGGTTTTGTTCCCTTTGAACTATATATGTGTAGATGGGTCTTAAAATGAGGTTATGAACATTTATTAATGATATTTGGACTTTGGGTCAATATTGGGAAAATGGGAAAAAATGCTATATTTGGGTTTTATTAAGTCATTAGTGTAATTAATATAGCGATCCCGGTCTTTCTCCATTTGGCTGTTGTATTCTGGACTTAGGTTCCGTGGTGTTAGTTGTTACATATATCTTGTGTTCATCCTTTAATTCCTTGTATTTGAGTATTGGGATGTGTTGGGCAGGTTTGTTATAGGTTGGTAGTGAGTTTGAACCTATAGTTGATGCCCAGAATTTTGTTCCTTCACTTGACCAAGGATTTTGTCGCTCGAGCGAGCTTTGTGTTTTAGATCCTTCGCTCGAGCCAGGGTTCCTTCGCTCGAGCGAGAGTTGGGTGATGTGTTTGGTGGCTCGAGTGAGTAGTCTTGCGCTTGAGCCTACAACTGCGTCTGGTTCTGGACCTGAGAGTTGCATTTCTTAGCTCAAGCGAGATTTTCTTCGCTCGAGCGAGCGAGCTGTTTGTTTTGGGTTTCTTCACTCGAGCGAGATATTCTTCGCTCGAGCATGCTTCTGGTTACAGACCTGAAGCTTCGAATTGTTGGCTCGAGCGAGGCTTTCTACGCTCGAGCAAGTTATCTTTGTGTCTGGTCACTCGAGTGACCACTCATTCGCTCGAGCGAGCCTCTGTTATATCACTACGCAGCAGCAGTCCCCTTCATCACTTTTTGATTTCCTTTTCTCCCTCAAATCCTAGATTCGACCTCTCTCTCTCTCTATACATCTTCTCTCTAGGGTTTCATCTATTTCTAGAGTGTTTCTACCCTAGTCTCTTTGTAAGAAAGATAGAGGGTGGCGTGGGCTTCACGTTAATCTAAAAATTTGTGGATTTGGAGCACCTTGAGTTTCACCTCTCTTCTCCATTCGATCTCTCCATTTGAGGTAGGGATACCCTACTCCTTCTTATGAGTTGTGACATAAATTTTTGTCATTTTGATTAAATGGTGTTATTTGGTAATTTTGGAAAAGTTAGGGTTTAATTTGAAGTTATAAAAAGGGGATTTTCAAATGGTAAAACCTATGTTTATATGAGACATTGGAGAATGGAATTATTATTGTTAAATTGATGAAATTGGACCTTAGGGTTGATATTTGAGAAAGGGAAAAAAAATTCCCTAATTATGTTGAATAATTAATTTGGAAAAATATGAAATTGAGTTGAGAATCATGAAATTGGAGAATTGTGAGAGTAAATGGTGTAGTTAGATAATTTAATCACTCACTTATGAAAATGTCGATATTTTATCTGTTGATAAATTTATTATCTGTTTAGAGATAACTGCTTTGGGCTATCGGTGGAGGATAGTCTTGATTGTTGTAGACACTGTATGTTGATTAGGAAAAACTGAAACTAATCGAACGTGTTGTGTCATTGAATATGACGGTAGAAATAATACAGCAAATATGTATATTGATTGATCATTGTATATGATGAAGTGCTTAAATACATTATATATGTATATTTGTTAGGGAGGAGATAGGGGATGTACTCCAGTGTGTGGGAGGAGATAGGGGATGTACTCCACACACATATGTGTTCATATACTTTAACACATTGTTTTTTTGTATCTTTGTTTGGGAGGAGATGGGGGATGTACTCCATATGTGCTTATATGTATCTTTGTTTGGGAGGAGATGGAGGATGTACTCCATATGTGTTTATATACTTTAACACATTGTTTATGTATCTTTGTTTGGGTAGAGATGTAGGATGTGCTCTATAGGTGATTATATGTTTGAATACATTGTGTATGTATATTTATTTGGGAGAAGATGGGAGATATACTCCATAGATAAGTAACCTTGCCGGAGTGTCCGGGGTAAAAGTCCCGAAACCTTATAATTGAAATGCAGGAATGAAGTTGTCAATTGAAGTAGTAATTACGTGAGATGTAGTCTCATTTTGAATTGTGGGAAACAGAGGTGTTAATAAGTCGAGTTGTAGTCTCACTTAAATTGTTTGGGTTAGATAATGAACCATATCTATGAGTTGAATTGGATAAATAAGAGAGGTGGATGGAAACATGGATGTAATTGTTGTTGGGCTATGAGAAAGGTGTGAATTGTTTATGCGTGTTAATCACTTGTCGAATGATAATGTTTTAGTTATTTCTCATATTGGGTTTAGTATATCTCTGCTGGGCTTTGGCTCACCCTACTTGGGACACCATTTTCAGGTACCGAAGACGTGCCAAGTTCAAGATCTTTGCTTAGGAGGTTTTCGGAATTGAAGACTCGGTTTTGTTATTTGTTTTATTGATTTTATGTAAATGCAAGCCGAGGGCTTTACCTGTAAAAGAGTTAGAACTCTTCCTTTGTGTAACCAAATAACAACTAGGAAAGATATAAGCCCGCAGGGCATTCTATTATTTTTGTAAACATTTGTAACTTATATGAAATACTCTTTTGTAATATTAACTCTGATGTATGTATGGAAATGTGATCTGTCTATCATGAATATAGAACTGTTGGGTGTTGGGTTTATGTATTATTTTGAGGGCGTTACAATTAATGACTTTCAGTGTGAAATAATGAAATTGGCTTGGAAATAGTGAAATTGAGAAGTTATGAGAAAGAATGGTGGAGTTGGATTGATTAAGCACTCACTTTTGAAAATGTTGTTAATTTATTTGTTGATGCATTTATTATCTGTTTAGAAATAATTGCTTTGAGGTATCCGTGGAGGATAGTCTTGATTGTTGTAGACACTGCATGGTGATTAGGTGAACTGAACTAATTACGTTGAATATGTCATTAAATGTGACGGTTGGAATAATACATCGAATATGTGTATTGATTGATCTTGTATATGATAAGTGTTTATATAGATTGTATTGTGTGGGAGGAGATATGGGATGTACTCCATAGTTTTGGAGGAGATAGGGGATGGACTCCTAAACCGAATGTTATTTGGGAGGAGGTAGGGGATGGACTCCATTGATACAGCAAATCTGTGTATCATTTGTGAAGTATGGAAGTGTTTTATTATGAGTTGTTATCTCATTTGAAATTGAAGTATTGTTGATATGAGTTGTTAACTCATTTGAAAAGGAAGTGTTTTGATATGAGTTGTAGTCTCATTAAATTGTTTGGCCAGGTTCCGAGCCATGTTCATAAATTGAAAATTAGTTAAGTAAAGGAAAGTGGAATGAAACATGGACATATTTGTTATGGAGCTGAGTAATGTTGTAAGTTGATTTATAAGTGGTAACATTTATCAAATGCTAATGTTTTAATTATTGCTCATATTATGTTTAGCATATCTCTACTGGGCGTTGGCTCACCCTATATGGGACATCATTTTTCAGGTTCAGGTGATATGCCGCCTCCAAAGATGTAGCTTGGGAGGTTGTAGAAGCTGAAGGCTTACTTTTTGTGATTATTTTGGATATTACATGCAAATCAAGCTAAGGGTGGATTTTGTGTTTTGAGTTAGTACTCTCTTTTTGTAACCAAGTGTTGGCTTGGAAAGTTGTAAGCCCGTAGGGTATTTACTTTTGATGTCAACATGTAATACTTTTGTAATGGATACTCTAATAAATAGAATTATGATTTATTCTCTTAAGTTTATGGATGTCTTGAATGTATGATTTATGGGTTTATTCTGAAGGTGTTACAAGTACTAAAAAAAGTTATATTTTGTTCTTTTGTCAAAAAAAAAAAATTTATATTAAAAAATATTATTGTTCAAGTCCTTATAGTTTAAAAAGATATAATTCTTGTTATAAAATTTAAAACAAAAAAAGAAAAAAAAATTTAATAGCGATTAATAATTTGAACACATTTATATTATGACATGTGAATATTGATCTCATTTAATTGTAGCAATATAATTTGAAGAAAAAAAATTAAATTTGAAATTTTATTTTATAATTTAATAAAGGATGCAAAATTTAAGGAATGAATATTAGTCTTATTCCAATTATAGTAACATAATTTAAGTAAGAAAACAAATTTGAAATTTTATTTTAGGGTAAATTACAAACACACCCCTTGAGGTTTGCTTAAAATACAGATTGCCTCCTATGGTTTTGGAAAATTACAACACCCCCTTGCTAAAAAAATTTATTTAACAAAATTAACTAAAAATATAAAATTCATAATTGCTCTCATATACAATAATAAAATTACCTAAATTGTTAATTGAAACATATTTCTAACAGCATTAAAAAATGTTAATTAATTTGATGATTTATTAATAAAAGGGGCGATTTGTTATGAAATTAGAAATATCACGAGGTGGAATGTAATTTTCAGAACTACAGGGGCGATTTGTATTTTAATCAAACCTCAATGGGTGTATTTGTAATTTACCATTTATTTTAAGAATATAAAATTAATTTATAGACCAATTACATTATAATATATAGCGATCCTGGTTCTTCCTCCTTTGATTTTTGTATCTGGACTTAGGTTCCGTGGAGTTGATTGTTGTATATGTCTTGTTGTCATCCTTCAATTCTAGGTATTTGAGTTTTAGGATGTATTGGGCGTGTTTCGAACAGGTTGGTTGAGCTTTAGTCCCATTCCTTGTTGCCCAGATTTTTGGTGGTCCGCTCGAGCAGGTCCCTTTATGCTCGAGCGGAGTTTACACACTTTCAGCATTTGTGTCTCTACAAAACTTCTGCAGGTGCGTTTTTCACACTCGAGCGGATTTCCTTACGCTTGAGCGAGTCGCGCTCGAACGGGCCTATTGGCGCTCGAGCGGATGTTCAAGGTCTGTAAAAGTACTGGAGGAGTGTAATCTACGCTCGAGCGGCTTTCCTTTTGCGCTCGAGCGGGTGTGTTTTGCAGTTGTGTCTTGGTGCTCGAGCAGGCATTTTTGCGCTCGAGCGGGTTCAGTCTTGTGTGCTTGACGCTCGAGTGTCCTATTCTCCGCTCGAGCGGACTAGTCGTATATCAGTTGGCAGCTGGGTGATTTTAGATCACTTTACACTTTCCTTCTTTCTCTTACTTTTCAAAAAGCCATTTTTGAGAGCTCCTCTATCTAGAATCTACCTTCTCTCTAGGGTTTGATCTAGTTAGAGTGATCTCCTATCCTTGAGCCTTTACAAAGAGTGTAGAGCTTGTTGAGGGCTACCTATCAATCCGAAAATTTGTGGATTTGGAGCACTTCGGGGTTTCTTCATCATCTCCTTTGAGTTCCATCTATTGAGGTAGGGATAACTACTCATTTTTTATGGTCTTTGACATAAACTGTTGGTCATTTTGATGTAATGTTGAAATTGGGAAATTTTGGATGTTAGGGTTTCAAATTGTGATAAGAGGGGTTTCATTATTTGGCCTATAAATATGTATTTTGGGTTTCAAAATGAGGTTTTTGATGTTTTTAGAGAATATTTGGACCCTTGGGTCAATATTGAGAAATAAGGGAGAAAGCCCTAAATTGTTGTATAAATTAATTGGTATAATTAATTTGAAAATGTTATGGAAATATGAAATTGGGATGGAAATGATGAAATTGGCTTAAGATGAGAAACATGGTAGAGTTGGATTTATTAATCGCTCACTTTTGAAAATATGAATAACTTTTTCTGTTGATGCATTTATTATCTGTGTTAGAAATAATTGCTTTGGGCTATCGGTGGAGGATAGTCTTGATTGTTGTAGACAATGCATGATAATTAGGCACACTAAAACTAATCAATTGGATATGTCATCGAATATAACAATTGGTAGAATACATCAAGTTTGTGTATTGAGTGATTATGTATATGATATGTGTTTATATACATTGTGTTATGTGGGAGGAGATAGGGGATGTACTCCACAGTTTAGGGGAAGATAGGGGATGGACTCCTAAACCGGATATTATTTGGGAGGAGATAGTGGATGGACTCCATTGATACAGCAAATATGTGTATCTATTGAAGTATTGATACAACAAATCTGTGTATCATTTGTGAAGTATGGAAGTGTTTTTATGTATTTTTGATACAGCAAATATGTGTATCTATTGAGGCTTATGGAAGTGTTTTGATATGAGTTGTTATCTCATTAAATTGTTGAAATGGATGAATTACTGATATGAGATGCAATCTCATTTAAAGTATATGGCCAGGTTCTGAGCCAGGATTATAAATTGAGTAATTGGATAAGGAATGGAAAATGGAATGAAACATGGACACTTTTGTCATGTAATTGAAATGGGTTGTGAATTGATTTATGGGTGTGTTTGATTGGACGGACTGGAAAATGAGAGATTAGAATCCATCGGACTTGAGTCCTGGGACTGTGAATCCCCCGGACTATTTGGTTGGACTGGATATGTATCCTGTGTTTGTTTTTTCATGGGATTAGATGTCTGGATAGGACTATTTTCAGTGAGTCCAACGTTTGGTTGGACGGACTGGATAGGATAAATGAACAAAAGACTATTTTACCCTTTTTCAATTGTTTACTAAGTAATAGCAATATTAAACATATCTTTAATATTTTAATTATTTTTAGTAAACATTAAACATACTAATAGTTAAATTTTGTTTAAAGATATTTAAACATACTAATATTGATAAAAAAAATTTGACTGGTATAGATTATTTTTGTTTAAACAAATAAAAATTTATTGTTGAAATTAAACATACTAATGGTTAAATGTTTAAATTTTTATTTAAACAATTAACATTGAAATTATTTTGATGTACAGATTATGTTTAAACAATTAACAAATGTTGATGTAATTAACAATTAACAAATGTAGATGTAATCAAATGTTGACGTATTAAAACATAATTTAATAGATGTTAAATAAATATACATGTTGATGTACAGATGTTGAAATAATTTAATAAACATGTTGATGTACAAATATTTAAATGTTTAAATAAAACATAATTTAAATAAATGAAATTATTTATTGTTGAAATTAAACATTTAATTGTTTAAATAAAACATCTATTAAAACATCTATTAAATTTAAACAATGAAATTAAATAAAACATAAACAAAATTTTAAAATAAAACATCAATAAAATATCTATAAAAAATTATTTTAAAAAATTAAATAAATAAAACAAAAATAAAAAATTATTTTAAAAAATTAAATAAATAAAACATCAATAAAAAATTATTTTAAAAAATTAAATAAATAAAACATCAATAAAAAATTATTTTAAAAAATTAAATAAATAAAACATCAATAAAAAATTATTTTAAAAAATTAAATAAATAAAACATCAATAAAAAATTATTTTAAAAAATTAAATAAATAAAACATCAATAAAAAATTATTTTAAAAAATTAAATAAATAAAACATCAATAAAAAATTATTTTAAAAAATTAAATAAATAAAACATCAATAAAAAATTATTTTAAAAAATTAAATAAATAAAACATCAATAAAAAATTATTTTAAAAAATTAAATAAATAAAACATCAATAAAAAATTATTTTAAAAAATTAAATAAATAAAACATCAATAAAAAATTATTTTAAAAAATTAAATAAATAAAACATCAATAAAAAATTATTTTAAAAAATTAAATAAATAAAACATCAATAAAAAATTATTTTAAAAAATTAAATAAATAAAACATCAATAAAAAATTATTTTAAAAAATTAAATAAATAAAACATCAATAAAAAATTATTTTAAAAAATTAAATAAATAAAACATCAATAAAAAATTATTTTAAAAAATTAAATAAATAAAACATCAATAAAAAATTATTTTAAAAAATTAAATAAATAAAACATCAATAAAAAATTATTTTAAAAAATTAAATAAATAAAACATCAATAAAAAATTATTTTAAAAAATTAAATAAATAAAACATCAATAAAAAATTATTTTAAAAAATTAAATAAATAAAACATCAATAAAAAATTATTTTAAAAAATTAAATAAATAAAACATCAATAAAAAATTATTTTAAAAAATTAAATAAATAAAACATCAATAAAAAATTATTTTAAAAAATTAAATAAATAAAACATTAATAAAAAGTTAAATAAAATTATTTTATTTTTAAATTGAGACATTTAAATTTTATTGAATTTTATTAAATATAATACATAATTAAATAGTAGAGGGTCAAAATGGTCATTTTCGCATATAATCCAAACAGTAATTAGTCCCCCACCTTCTTTCCCCCCCCCCCCGACACGATAGATCCCCACCTGGGGCACCTGGTGTCCG
>NW_021025760.1:1534096-1566167 GCF_004153795.1 Camellia sinensis
AGTAATATAACAAATGAAGCATATATCTTCAATCAATTATTTTATGTTTGCTTTTATTCAAAATTTAAAAATAATGCACAGACAAAATTTATAACTAAACTAAGAAAAAATTTATTCCTGACAACATATTTTTTACTTCTTTATAAATACTTAAAAAATTAAACCTGAAAAAGGTAGTCAATATAATATTATACATTAAGTAAAAAAATGTCGTTAGCAATTATGCTTACATAAATTTACTAAAGTTTTAATTTCAAATTAAAAAAAATATATATATATATATATTATATATATATTAAAAGCATTTTATTTAGCTAGTACCAAATATAATTTTTTTAGCAAAAAATGAAAGTTATAAAATTTTGTTACAAATTTTCAAATGTCTATTGTTAAATATTATATTTTACTTGTTTTTTTTGTTTGTCTGTTTGCGTGTTTATTTTGAAAATTTTGAACTTTGATATAATATAATGTTTAACAATATAAGCCAGCAAAATAAAATGCTTTTAAAATAATAAATTTATGTAAGCATAATTGTTAACCACATTTTTTCACTTCATGTATAATATTATATTGACTACATTGTTCAAGTTTATTTTTTTAAGCATTTATATAGAAGTAAAAAATGTTGTTAGGAATAAATTTTTCCCTAATTTAGTTATAAATTTAGTTATAAATTTTACCCGTGCATTGTTTTCAAATTGTGAATAAAAGCAAACAAAATAATTAATTGAAAATATGTTACATTTTTATATTCTTTTTTCTATGTGAAAAAAAAAAACATTTAAAAATCACAAATCATATATATATATATATAAGTAATTATAAACATAATTTGTACATAGTACAAGTAGAGCACTAGTAAATAATATTAAAAAAAAAAGTAAAATAAATTGGAGAGAGAGAAAATATGTTATTAAAAGTAAGTGAGATGAGGGAGAATTTCAAACTGTCCGTAAATTTTCCGTTAATTTTTGAGAGTTTTTTTTTTCGATGTAGTAACTTGTTGACATAATTTGACTTCTGGTGTTTAGTATTTTGTCCATCTCTCACTGGTGAAAAAGTACCACCTGTGGCAGCCAGCATGGTACCTATCTGCACCCAAAAATTTCTAGCAATTGTGTCAACAAAATGGAGAAGTGTTTTAGAAAGTTAGTAAAAAATTATTTTTTTTTATTTTTTATTTACTGTTTTAGTGATTTTTTTAGGAAAAAACTGACTTTTTTTGATAGCTTTTTTAGTGGCTTTTTAAAAAAAAACTTAGTAAAAAGTCAAAAAAAAAAACTAAGGTTGTGTTTGGTATAATTTTGTAAATATGATTTAAAAGTATGAATTGTATTTTGAGTTTGTGAGTTGTGAAATTATTATTTGAGTGTAGAAAATTTGTTTGGTTATCGTTTTTGAATAAAGTACTGAATTAAGTTTTGAATTGAGTGTGAAATTGAGTTTTGAAAGTTTGATTTGACATGTGACGTAAGAAAATTTGTTTGGTTATAAGTTTTGGAAAGAATTTTCAAAACTTAATTCAAATTGGTATAACTCATAACAAAACACACTACTTTCACACTATTGAAAATTCTGATCAACACTTATAACCAAACTCTTTTGAAACTTCAATTGATTTTTTTTTATTATTAACAGAAAATAACATTAATTAATTTTTTAATTGAAAATACTACAAAGGAAATAATTTTTTTTCAAAATAAATATTCAAAAATTTAAATCATAAATATTTAAATAATTTAAATAATCTAAAAAATTTAATAAGTAAAAAATTAAAATAAATATTCAAAAAATTTAAATTGTAAAAATTTAAATAATTTAAATATTCAAAAAATTTAAATAATTTAAAATGTTAATATTTTAAAAATTAAAATAAATATTCAAAAAATTTAAATAATTTAATATTTTAAAATTAAAAACAACTATACACTTAAATCGTAACCAAACACATAAAACAAAACTCAATTAAGAAATTATTTTTAAAATTCATAACCAAACACATAACTCGAAACTCCATACTACTTTTACAACTCTACACTCAAATCGTATCCAAATACAAACAAAAAAATTAAAATATTTAAAAATATTTTTATAAAATAGGGTTTGAATTTATTTTTATAAAATATTTTAAAATTTAAAAAATTAAAATCGTAATATTTTGAAATTAAAATATTTAAAAATATTCAAAAAATTAAAAAATTAAAAAATCGTAACATATTTAAATATTAAAATATTTAAAATCTTAACAAAATTAAAATATTTTAAAAATATTTAAATGTTTAAAATATTTAAAAAATTAAAATATTGATTTGAATTGAGTTTTGAAAAGAGTTTTGAATTATATGTTTGGTTATGAGTTTTGAAAATTAATGATTATATTTTGAATTGAGTTTTAAAAAATTGATATAAAATTATAATTTAAAAACTCAAAATAAATAATACACTTAAATCAATGAATAAAATTATATTTTGAGAGACTTATCGGATGAAATTTAATTTTCTTATCAATTTCATAAGGGAGCACAAAACCGCGTTGAATCAAAAAATAATAATAATAAATTAATAGACCGACCGCGTTAAATTTTCTTTTTCTAACCTTCATATAAGGGAGAGATGAATCAGAGAAAAGACGGAGAGAGAGAGAAAGAGAGAATATGGCGTTAACGAAGAGAATTCAGGGATGGTTCGAATATCAAGAACGTCAAGCTCTGATCGTTCTAGGTAAATATATATTAATTGCAACTTTCATTTCTTGTGCAGCTTATATTATATTTCAATACTGTAGCAACTAGTTTCCTCACATACTTTTTTTATTTTTAAATTTGTATTTCATTTCAAGGTTATGATATAAATATCATCGGCAACTAAAACTACTAACATATTATAATTTACAAGAGCGTCTGCTCCATAAATGCATAAAAAAGCTCCATCATACTTTCTAAAGAGTTATAGGGCTTGTTTAGTTTGTATTTAAGAAATATATTTTGAGATAAAAAATATGAAAATTTATTTGGTTTAGTTTTTTATAAAAGATGTTTTGAAAAATTATTTTGAGAGAGAGTTTTGGAAAAAGTGATTGATTTGATGTGTATGAGAGAGAGATTTGTTTAAAAAACTTATAAATCAAACAAGTTTTGGAAAAAAAATTTGAAAAAATTTGTTTAATTTGATTACTTTTAAAAACTTATTTGTAAAGAATTTTTTCTAAAATTTTTTAAGAAACACAAACCAAACAAGGCTATAATTTAAATCCAGTTATTTGTTGCCTTTCCAAGTCCACCAAATAGACCACATCCATAAAGCCCCAACACATCTGAGTGTTTGGCAAGTTGGGTTGGGCTAAAATAGCCACAAAAGACAAAATAGGCTATTTTAGCCACAACAAACAAAACATCACATCCAACCTATAATCATTACACTCTTCTCTCACAAAAAAAGTCAAAAAAGCCAAAAAGCCAAAAAGCCCTTCCCAAACCAAGCTTTTTAGCCCAGGCTAAAATAGCCAAAAAAGCCAAAAAGCCAAAAAGCCAACCCACTTCCCAAACGGAGGCTTAATGAATCATTATTATTATTATTTTTTTAAGGTATCAAGTTCTTTCTTATATCTTCTTGGGCGGAGTATTTGAGTGTTTCAAGTTCATTTCAAAAAAAATATTAATAATAATTTACATTAACCAATAATTTTATTTTATTTTTCCTAATCCATTCAACACCCATGGTAATATAGATTGTTTCAAATCCGTCATTATCTATTTCAATGTTATATTTAAGACTGTCTTTATATAAAAAAATAATTATTCAATTCATATTTTCAATTGAAATGAGTAATAAATCAAAAGATGTAATTCAAGTGATTATAAAGAGGCATTAGTAATATTAAAATTTTATTTCATATTTGATTCAAGTTGCTACTAACCTACTTTGGTGTTAAAAATAAATAAAAAATCAAATTGTCAAATCACTCTTTTAATTTTCAAAAATAAAAATTACATCTTATATCACTTGTGATAAATAATTCTAGAGGGGTCATCTATTTTTCCCCTGAATTTCAAAATTACCTGCTTTGTTGGAACACCTTATTCCTATTCCCAATTTTTTTTATTTTATCAATTTCTTTTTTGTGAACTAGTTATTCATATTCCTAACTAATTCCACACAATTACAAACTCAAGCAAGCCACCAAATTTGAAATTCCAACCTTATTCTTATCCTCGACAAACCCATCCACACCGAACCAATCGAAGCCCCGATGCCCGATGCTACTGTCGGTCACGGGATAAGGCTACTAAAGTCTATGTCTATAGCTCTTAAATTTTGATTTAAAATAAGATTTCAAATTTATTAATTTTATATTATATTAAAAGTTTAAAATTTAAATTTTTTTATTGTTTGAGATCTAAAAGGTCTTTCAAAAAAATTTGTTAAGCCAAATTAAAAATATATATATTATCATTGTCAGGCCTAATTAAAAATTTATACAATTAGTTCAAACAAATATATATGATATAATGAGTTTAAATAGAGTCTAATGTCAAGATTTTAATAGGATAAATAATTTTATTTTAATTTTTTTACCCTCTCTCTTTTTCATATTTTAATTGAATAATTTTACCTTAATTTATTTTCTTTAATTTTGTTTGACCCTAATTTTTTTGCCCTATCTCTTTATCATAATTTAATTGAATAAATTTGCCTTAGTTTTTTCTCCTAATTTTTTTCCAATAATTTGTGTTTTGTTATCAAATAATTAATAGATTGTGATTTGTGTAGATTATGATTGTGTTATCAGATATCATATTACAATAATATAATTATTTCGTTATCAAATAACAGCAAATTATGTTGTTTGTATCGATTATTGCTGAATTATAAAACAACACCACCCTATTTTATTTTTTTTGAGTCTTTGTAATGATTTTTTCTTATCTTAATGTATGAAAACAAATGTTAATGATTATATGTATAAGGAAACTTTATGTAGCTACTAAGGTCTTGTTTGGCATGATTTAAAAAAGTTAAAAAGTCACTATCCTATTTAAGTCAAATCATATTATTTAAGTCACATTATCTCTCTAACACATCACTTCAAACCCAACCCATAGCCAATACATATTTCATAAAAAGTCAAAAAATGCACTTATTTAGATCATCCCAACCACCTCTAAATAATAAAAAAATTATAGATAACTTATTATTTATCCGTAATTTTTTTTATAAAAAATAGGACAAATTACCTACACTTCCCTTGAGATTTAATAACATTACAGATTTTTCCTAAGATTTCAAAAATTGCATCCTGCCCCATCGCAATTAACGCCGTTAACGGATATCATAAATTGACTAAAATGCCCTTTTGACAAATAAGGGCAAATTACCTACACCCCATTGAGGTTTAGGTAAATTACAGATTTTTCCCTGAGGTTTAGCTAAATTATCATTTTTAAATAATTTATGAAACATAAAATTAAAATGGAAAAACACTTATCACACTACAAAAAATTAAGGTTTTGGAGACCAAAGTTTAGGGACAAAATTATGTTTAGGGGACCAAATATTTTTGTTGCGAAAAGTGTCAATGAAAATTGAACATTAGTGATTAATTATTATCTTTTTGGTATCAATTTTTTTTTCTCAAAAAATAAACCATTTGAGACCAAATTATTTTGTCTCTAAAAGTTTATTTATTATTGACATTTTCGAAATTTTATCACTAAAAGCCATATTTTTTACTTTTCAGGGCGATCTTTTAGCGACTATCTTCCCGACGATAGAAATTAGCCTTTAAATATCTTTTGCAATAAAATTTTCACTTTTAGAGATCAAAAAAATTAGTCTCTAAAACTCTTATATGTTGTAGTGTGAGATAGTAAAAATATCATAAAATTAACAAATAATTAAATAAGTTAAAAACATAGGAAATGGATTGTTAAAAAAATTTTAGAATAAGTTTGGTTTTATTTTTAGAAATTTATTTTTATTTTTTTAAAAAAATTAAAAATTAATTTGATTAAGAAATAAAAAATAAAAATAATTATTATTTTTTTATAATTTTATTTTTTGAGTGGTTAGATATAATTTTTACAAATTAAATATATTTTTTTCATATTTATTTTTATTAATTTTTTTTTAATTCTAAATTTTTTTTTTTCTAAACAACAAATCAAGCATGGTTCCAAAAACTTATTTTTTTTTTCCATATATTGTAATTCTTTTGTAAATTTTGTGATTTATCAAAGGGATTTCAACAGGGGAAATATCGTCCATCAATTCATATTTTGATGATGTCAGCTAACTATTCTTAACTTTTAGTTAACGGTAGGAGTTAAATTATTATGCGAATATAAATCTTAAAGGACGAGATTTAATTTATAAAATCTTAAGAAAATTTGTACTTTAACTAAATATCAAGAGAAGTGTAAGTAATTTGTCCTAAATATATATATGAGGGCCCACTTTCAAAGTCCATCTCAGGTCCCATAAATCTCAGGGGCAACCCCTGACCCAACCCGTAACTCGCAATCCCCTCTTTCTTTCTTCGGCCGCCATAACTCCTCTCTACCTCTTCGCCACCCTTGTAGGTCCCTGAACTCAACCGTTTGAATATGGTGGGTTTCAGTCAACGATGGGCAGAGGAGGTGGGGCTTCAGGTGACGATCCAAGGGTTGATTTTAGTGGTGATTGGTGGGTCAGTTTTGGTAGTGATTTGTTGTTGGATTTGGATGATGGTGGTGGTTGGGTATTTTGGTGGTGGTGGTGATAGTGGAATGCCAAAGTGAAGGGAGATGATAATTGTTGTGGTGGCGGTGTTGTGGTTTGGCGGGCGGTGTAATCGTGGTAGGAAGGCAGGTGATGGGGTGAGGCTAGTGGAGATGTGATGGTGTGTGGAGGTGGGACCGTGGCGGGGTGTGGAGGGATGGAGAAAAAATGGTGATGATGGTGGTGTATGTCAAATTATTCAAATGTAGTTTTGCCAATTATAACGGAAGGTCCGTGTAATTTATCCAAAACTATTTTATTTCAATGTACAAGATTGGTTGCCTACCTATTATATGTTTCTCAAATTATGCTGTAAAAGTACATTTGATAATAACTTCCCTTTATTTTTCTATGTTGGTTTCAACCTAGAAAAGGGAAATTATGCTGATTCCCTATTGTCAACGTAATCACATTGAATTGAATATTTAACACTTCATGTTATTATAAAATAAGATCTGAATCTTCGTGCTAAAAACCAGAATGTCTATATTGCAGGTCTGATTTACGGCAACAGTATGGCCGCATATCTCTTGGCTAACTTGGTGACCTTCTTGACTCACATTTGGAAGTTAAAACTCAAGCATGTTGTTGCAATCATAAACATTAAAGGTGGAGCGGCAGGTATCATGGGGTTAGTGGAGGCTGCTCTCATAGATGCTTATCTTGGCCATGCTGGGATGTTGCTCATCACAAGTGTTCTTTACAGCATTGTAAGTCACCGGAATTCTGCACACCCCTTTCATTTGTGGCATAGCATTGCTAATTTGTTAGTAGTAGTAGTAGTGAAGATATAGATAAACTACTCTGTTCTGACTGGGAATTGACAACCAAAACTAAACTAGGCTAATTGTGCATTTGCTGAGGCTGATAGGCAGGAATTGGATCTTTCCTTGCATTTTACATAGGGAATTATACTTCTTAATTGATTCTCACCGATAGAATAAAACAACTCATAATTTAGCCTTTCTAGAAGCGCTTTGTACCTTTTCACTTGCTTTCTCAGACAAATTTAGTCATGGTCTTTGGTGTACTACATCCAAGTGCGAAGCCAAAGTTCTCATATCCAGCCAGAACAAAAATAAAAAATAAAAAAATTGGAGCATTATTGAATGAAATTTAATATTTCATGGCTTTTCAATTGGTGTATTTATATAAATGATGCATGTAAACAATAACCCTTTCTTAGTTAAATACTTTGAATATGCCATTGAATCAAGTTTAACTCAAGAACTCAAATCTTCAAACAATACAATACAATGCAAACCCTAACTTTCTTAATTTTTTGATCCAAAATGCAATTAAATCTTTGATCAAACACCATGACCATTTCTTCAGACTATGTTAACCACTAACCTAGGGTGGCCAAACCACCCACAATGATTCTATTCTTTAGTTGGAAACCACTCAAATCTAGCATCAAAATTAGAGTCAAGATGCATACACCCTTATCTTACATCAAAGCTGGTCCAAATTAATTTAAAATATTTTGCAAATTTTTCTCTCACTAATGAATAGGAGATGGTTTGATGCAGGGATTGGGGTTGCTAGTAATGTCAGTTCCTGATCGGTTCTTTTCCAATGGTGTAAAGTCATGTCCAGCAAGGGAGAAATTATGCTCTTCGAAGCTAACTGCTTCACCATTCTATTGGGGATTAGCTTTGATTGTTCTTGCCAAGGCTGGCGAGCGAATATGTTTGAAAGCCCTCACCTTTGGTAAAATAAAATTCAAAAGAGATCCACTCGAAACAAAGGAATACAAATTTGGTTTCTTGAAGTTTGAAGTTCCCCGAAGAAAGATTCGAGACGAAAGGAAATGTCAAAAGAATATTATTCAAATTACCTGCAACATAGTTGGAGCTGCAGGTGGCATCACATTGATTTTTGTATTGTCGATTTTTACCCCTGATTGGTCTTATCGGTTTTTGATATCTGCATATGTAATGGCAATTGGGATCGTTATATTTTTTAGGGGATACGCATTTCTTTCCCCCCTCAATTGCGAGCAAGTGCCCTCACAAACATGTTGCGGGTCCTTCTGGCTGCATTCTTAAAGAGGCATCTTGACTCTACCAAGCAAGGCACAGAATTTAACTATGGGGATGAAGATCAGACACCTCAAGGTCAAGGTCACAACCAGGAGACACCTCAAGGTCCCAAGAAAAGGGCGACGCTCGATCGGTGAGTACACAATAATCATAAAGTTTATGTATACATTTTTATGTTACCTTTATAGAAAATTTAGAAACTATAAACCAAAACTTGGTTGGCATCTATTTTTTTGAAAAAATATTATAACGTTTTACAAAATGTACTAAATTATGATAGCATTATATTTGAAATAAAGATGGAAATGGTATTGGTGTAAAATTTGTATAGTTTGTAACATCTTTTACACTTGCGCAGGCTCAATAATGCTGCAATAAATGTGCCATGCAATTTCTGCTGGTTTCCCGATGGATGGATTAATTGCACAGTGGATGAGGTTGAGGAGACAAAGCATCTGTTAAGAATGGTTCCAATCTCAGCTACCTTTCTTTTGTATGGGGTGATCAAATCCAACAGTAATACCTTTTTCATTGCGCAAGGAAATGCAATGGACAGGTCATTTCATTTTGTATTACAAAAAAAGCAGCATCAAATTCAACTCCCCATTCAAATCTTCCTTCTTATGGCAGGATTTGCAAATTGTGCAGTGAAACCTCTGTATAGGATAGTATTTGAACGACGAATAGAGCGAATGAATGGGAGATACTCAGCTGGAATGAAGGTTGGTTTAGGAATGGTTGCCGCTTTGGCTTGTTGTAGAGTTGCTTGGTGGGTGGAGAATAAAAGGCTAAAAGCTTTGACAGAACATGGCTTGTCAGGTAATCCCGATGCCATTGCACCAATATCTGTATTTTGGCTCTCTCCACAGTTTGTACTGATGGGAATCATGGATGGATTAGCTCTTGGTGGTATGGAGGATTTCTTTAAGTATCAGGTTCCAGAGTCAATAAGGAAGAGATATGCACTCGTACTCACTGAAGCTGTGATCGGAGGGGGAAAAATACTGAACATAGGGTTTATTATGATATTAGACGTGGTGGTCATGAAGTTGAGAGCTGAAGATGGAAGTTGGATTGCAGGCACTGTGAATCAGAGCCGTTTAGATCATTTTTATGCTGCATTAGTGGTGGTGGGCATAGCCAATCTGTTAATCTTTGCATATGTTGCTAGGTTCTACACTTATTGTGATTTTCTAAAAGAGGAAGAGGGAGATGAAGAAGAAGATCCACACGAAGAAATTAAAACTGGAAAGAAGCAAGACAAGATAGAACCCACACCAGATGAAGAAACAGAAAGAACAATAAGAACTAGGGATGTGCAAAATGCCACTCAATTCAGTGAAATCGAATTGATCCGTAGCAATTCACACCACTCTAGCCGTTATCAGCGTTAAAATTTAAAATTTATAATTTGCCAACTGAACTGTTCTGTCCGCTCCGTTCCGCTATAGTTAATGCATATATATTTTTTAACCTCTAATGAAATATCAATGTAAAAAAAAGTGTGAGAAATATTTAAGATATAAAATTTATTACAAATTACTGGTTATACATATGAAACATTTTATATAAAATTACTTTGTGTCATATATTTAAAAAATATTATACAAATTAGAGTTATATATTATGCAAATGTATGATAATTAATTAGAATATTATTCTGTAACACCTTCAAAATAATACATAAAACCCAACAATCTTGACACGCATAGATATAAAAGAAATAAACATCTTTCCATTCATCAGAGTAGTTAGATACAAAAGTATTACATGTTGACAACAAAAGTAAATGCCCTATGGGCTTACAACTTTCCAAGTCGACACTTGGTCACAAAAAGGGAGTACTAACTCAATTACAAAGTAAGCTCTTGGCTTGATTTACATGTAATACGCAAAAGATAACACAAGAAGTCTGTCAGCCTCTAGCCTCCCAAGCTACGTCCTTGGAGGTGGCATACCATCTGTACCTGAAAATGATATCCCATATAGGGTGAACCATAGCCCAGTAGAGATCTACTAAACCAAATATGAACAATGACTAAATAATGGCATTTGACAGATGGTTAACACATATAAACCAATGTATCTCACAATACAATTCCATGACTAGCAAATCCATGTTACAATCCGTTTTCCTTTACTTATTAAATCATTTCATAAACGTGGCTCAGAACCTGGCCAGATAATTTAAATGAGATTACATCTCATATTAATAGTACATCCATTTTAATTGGGATAACAACTCATATTAAACACTTCTTACTTCACAATAGACACACATAATTGCTGTATCAATCTCAAACAAAACACTTCCATACTTCGTATATGGTATACAGATTTGCTATATCAATACTTCAATAGATACACTTATTTGCTGTATCAATGGAGTACATCCCCTATCTCCTCCCACACAACACAATGTATATAAACACATATCATATACAAGATTAATCAATACATAAATTTGATGTATTATTTCAACCGCCATATTCGATGGCATACTCAATTGATTAGTTTTAGTTCGCCTAATCATTATGCATTGTCTACAACAATCAAAACTATCCTCCACCGATAGCCCAAAGCAGTTATTTCTAAACAGGAAATAAAAGCATCAAACGGATATAATATCAACATTTTCATAGGTGAGTGATAATTAATCCAACTACACCATTTAATCCCATAATTCCCCAATTTCATTATTCTCAACTCAATTTCTCATTTCCCCAAAATTAATTATACAAATTAATTTATTATTATAGTTAGGGCATTTTCCCAAATCCTCAATATCAACTCTAAGGCTTGATTTCACCTATAATACAACATTAATTCCATTTTCTCAATGTTTCACATACATATGGGTTTTAATATTTGAAAACCCCATTCTTTTATAAATTAGAAAACAACCCCAACTTTTCTCAAAATTACCCAATACCACCAACAAATCAAAATGACCAAAATTAAAGACAAAGCTCATAAGATGGAGTAGGGTATCCTTACCTCGAAATTAGAAGCCCAAAGGAGAAGATGACCAAAATCCAAAGTGCTCCAAATCCAAGATTTTTCAGATTAAAACAAAGCTCACACCACCCTCTATCTTTTTTACAAAGTGCTTAGGATAGAAACACACTAAAAGGAGATGAAACCCTAGAGAGAAGGTGTATAGAGAGAGAGAGAGAGAGAGAGAGAGAGAGAGAGAGAGCTTAGATCTAGGGTTTTGAAAAAGAAAGAGATGAAAAAGTGAAGTGTAAACCTGCTGCTATCTACTGATATACGTATGACCCGCTCGAGCAGAGAATAGGACGCTCGAGCGTCAAGCACAAAAACTGAACCCGCTCAAGCGCCAAGACACAACTGCACAACACACCTGCTCGAGCACGAAAGAAAAGCCGTTCGAGTGTAGATTACACTTCTCCAGTACTTTTACAGATATCGAACACCCACTCGAGCGCCAAGGTACCCACTCGAGCGCGACCCGCTCGAACGTAAAGAATTCCGCTCGAGCGTGAAAAACAACCCTACAGTAGTTTTGCAGAGGCACAAAATGCTGAAAGTGTGTAAACTCCGCTCGAGCGCAAAGGGACTCGCTCGAGCGGACCACCAAAAATCTGGGCAACAAGGAATGGGACTAAAGATCAACCAACCTGTTCGAAACACATCCATTGCATCCTAAAACTCAAGTATATGAAATTGACGGATGACAACAAGACATCTACAACAACCAACTCCACGGAACCTAAGTCCGAAATATTGTTAAACAATGAAGGAAAAATCGGGATCGCTATATATTCAATCTGCCAATCCATTAAAATCACTCAAATCGCAATTTGTCAATCTGTCAATCTGTCAATCCGTCATTCGATTTGTAATTTTACTCTCAAATTGTCCAAATCGTATTGCATACACCCCTAATAAGAACTACCTGATGCTGAAGAAAACTTGGAGAAGAGAACACTAGTGGTAGGGTTGGTCTAAGCAGCAATTTGATTTCTTGTGAATGTTCTTTTGAGTTGTTTAGGTTATTGATTTTTTTGGCTAGGGTTAAATCGTTAATTAATTGTAGGATTATATTATACAAATCTATATATATATATATATATTATATAAGGAAAAAGGGGGTTTTAATTCACAAATTTTGTGGGAGCTCCAATATCTCAATCCTAATTTTCTAATTTTTTTATTTAAAAAAATAAATAACCTCAGTATTTATTGACTTCTCCCAACCCACTAACCTTTTTGACTTTTCTCATAATTACTGCAGCATCTTTTTCAATTTCTCTCATACACTATGGTTAGTGATGAGATTGTTAAATTAGTTTTATAAAAAATCTAAAAAAATAATTTGTATATTAAAAAAATATCTAAAACAAATATAAATATTTATATCTATCTATATATTATATAAGAAAAAGGGAGTTTCTAATGAGAAGTCTTCTAATGAAAAATATTTATATCTATCTATATATTCATAAATTAGATTTTTATTTATTCAGTTAAAATATTTTTTTTTGCCTCTCAATATCCAGTATTAAATTTTAAAAATCTATAAAGTCTATCTAAATAAATTTGATTGGAAAATATCTCCCACTATTATACTTTAAACCAATAAAACTCACATATCTATCACATATTTAACTCGCATCATAACTTACCTAAATAATAATAATTAAAAACAAATAGAAATCACAGATAAATTAAATTTTAAAAAAATAAATAAAACCCAAACTCCATCTAAAAAAAATTGAAAAAAAAACTTAGAAACCACACAAAAATAAAGATGATAAAAATTTAGATATGGATATCAAAAAGATATAACAATATCTAAATTTCAATTATGATTTAATAATATAATTATCTATTTTTTTAATGTATGTCAATCAAAATTTTAAATCACTTAATATGACAAATTAATTAATTTTCTAAAATTATTGATTTTTCAATTTATAAAATAGATTTTAAAAAAAAACTATTGGCTGATTTTTTTTTATTATTTTTGAAATAATAATTATCCTTTAATTTATAAATTTCAAATGGAAATATATCAAAAATATTTCATAATCTCTCCATCCTAATCTCTCTCACCAATTTCCAAAAAAAAATATTAACACTTGCCTGTCTTCTATAGCAATCCTGGTTTTTTTCCATTTGGTTATTGTATTCCGGACTTAGATTCCGTAGTGTTGGTTGTTGTATATATCTTGTTTCCGTCATTCAATTCTTTGTACTTGAGTTTTAGGATGTGTTAGGCAGGTTTGTGTCAGGTTGGGAGTGTTTTGAAACAAATGGTTGCTGCCCAGTTTTTGGTGTCTTCATTCGAGCAAGACTTTTGTCGCTCGAGCGAGCTCTGTGTTTTAGACCCTTCGCTCGAGCCAGGGTTCCTTCGCTCGAGCGAGAGTTGGTTGTTGTGTCTGGTGGCTCGAGCGAGAAGTCTTGCGCTCGAGCTTGCGTCTGCGTCTGGTTCTGGACCTGAAGGTTGCATTTCTTGGCTCGAGCAAGCGAGGTCTATGTTTTGGGTTTCTTCGCTTGAGCGATCTTTTCTTCGCTCAGGCATGCTTCTGGGTTGCAGACTTGAAGCTTCAATTTGTTGGCTCGAGCGAGGCTTTTTACGCTCGAGCGAGGTTTCTTTGTGTCTGGTCACTTGAGCGACCACTCCTTCGCTCGAGCGAGCCTCGAATATATTCATTCGCAGTAGCAGGTTCTTCTTCACTTTGTCTGCATCTCTTTCTCCTCAAACCCTAGATCGGCTGTATCTCTCTCTACATATACCTTCTCTCTAAAAATACACCTAGTTCTAGTGTGTTTCTACCATAGTCCCTTTGTAAGAAAGGTTGTGCTTGGTGTGGGCTTCATTTTGATCCGAAAATCCTTTGGTTTGGAGCATCTTGTGTTTTCTCCATCTTCTCCTTTGAGCTCCGAAAATTAAGGTAGGGATAACCTACTCTATTCTATGAGTTTTAACATAAATTTTGGTCATTTTGATTCAATGGTGTTGCTTAGTCATTTTGAGAAAGTTAGGGTTTGGTTTGAGGTTATAAAAAGGGGGTTTTCAAATGTTAAAACCTATGTGTGTATGAGACATGGAAAAATGAAATTGTTGTTGTTAAATCAATGAAATTGAGTCTTTGGGCTAATATTGAGAGAAGGGAAAAATGCCCTAATTATGTTGAATAATTAATTCGAATAATTAATTTGGAAAAATGTGAAATTGAAGTGAAATTCATGAAATTGGAAAATTGCGGGAGTAAATGGTGTAGTTAGATAATTTAATCACTCATCTATGAAAATGTCGGTATTTTATCTGTTGATAAATTTATTATCTATTTAGAGATAACTGCTTTGGGCTATCGGTGGAGGATAGTCTTGATTGTTGTAGACATTGTATGATGATTAGGGAAAACTGAAACTAATTACATTGAATATGTCAATGAATATGACAGTTGGAATAATACAGCAAATGTGTGTATTGATTGATCATTGTATATGATAAGTGTTTAAATACATTGTATATGTATATTGTTTTGGAGGAGATAGGGGATGTACTCCATGGTTTGAGAGGAGATAGGGGATGGACTCTCAAACCTGTTTGGGAGGAGATAAGGGATGGACTCCACTGATACAACAAATTTGTGTATCACTTGAAATATGGAAGTGTTGAAGTATGGAAGTGTTTTAATATGAGTTATATCCTCATGTGAATTGTGAAGTATGGAAGTGTTTTAATATGTGTTATAGTCTCATTGAATTGTTTGGCCAGGTTCTGAGCCATAATCATGAATAGAAACTGTATAAGTGAAGGAAACTGAAATGAAAATTGGATGTAATTGATGTTGAATTGAAAAGTGTTGTAAGTTGGTTTATAAGTGTCAACCATATATCAAATGCTATTGTTTTAGTTATTTCTCATACTTGGTTTATTATATCTCTACTGAGCATTGGCTCACCCTATATGGGACACATTTTCAGGTTCAGGTGATATGCCACCTCCAAAGACATAGCTTGGGAGGCTTAGAGGCTGAAGATCCCTTTTTGTTGTTTACCTTTTGTGTATTATATGTAAATTCAAGCCGAGGGCTTAATGTGTATGGGTTAGTACTCTCTTTTTTGGTAACCAAGTGTTGGCTTGGAAAGTTGTAAGCCCGTAGGGCATTTACTTTTGTTGTCAACATGTAATACTTTTGTGATAAATACTCTGATAAGTAGATGTACACTTTATTCTCTTGAATATATTATCAATTTCTTGCATCATGAATGTATGAATTATGGGTTTATTTTGAGGGCATTCCATCTTCTCTCTTCCCTAAAAAATCAGATAATACTTTTCATGAAAGTTGTGAATATCTATCTATATCTTATATATTATATTATAACATAACCAAAAAAAAAAAAACTAAAAATCAAATATACAAACAGATAAAATTAATAAATTAGATTTTTATTTATTCAGTTAAAATATTTCTTTTGCGTCTCAATATCCAATTTTAAATTTTAAAAATCTTTAAAGTTTATCTAAACAAATCTAATTTGAAAATATCTCCTGCCATCATACTTTAAATCAATAAAACTCACATGTCTATCACATATCTAACTTGCATCATAACATACTTAAATAATAATAATTAAAAACAAATAAAAATCATAGATAAATTATATAGCGATCCCGGTTTCCCCTTCTTTATTTATTGTATTCCAGACTCGGTTCCGTGAATGTGTTGTTGTCGTATTCTCATTCCCATCCTTTAGTCTTGTATTTGAGTCTTGGATTGTGTTGGGTGGGTTTGAAACAGGTTTGTTGTGTTTAGAAACCCAAGGTTGATGCCCAGATTTTGGCCTTGACGCTCGAGCGGGCCCTTTTGATTTTGTTCCTCCGCTCAAGCGGGGATTCTGACGCTCGAGCGGGGACCATGGCCTGCAAAACTTATGGAAGTGTGCAATCGACACTCGAGTGGCTCTTTTCACGCTCGAGCGTGAGTCTATGTCTGACACTCGAGCGAGGAGTTTCACGCTCGAGCGGGGTGACTTTTATATCAGTCCGAAAAGTGACATTTTGGATAACTTTTTGATTTTCTTTCTCTCTCCTACTTTTACAAAACCTCCATTGGAGAGCACCTCACTCTAAAACTCTAACTTCTCTCTAGGGTTTGATCTAGTAGGAGTGATCTTCTATCCTTGGGCCTTTGTAAAAAGTGTGGGGCTTGTTGAGGGCTACATTTTGATCCGAAAATCTTGGGGTTTGGAGCACTTCAAATTTCGTCATCTTCTCCTTTGAGCTTTGAATTTGAGGTAGGGATAACTACTCATTTTTATGGTCTTTGACATAAACTAGTGGTCATTTTGATGTAATGTTGAAGTTGGGTAATTTTGGGTGTTAGGGTTTCAAAATGAATAAAGAGGGGTTTGGTTATTTTGACTTATAAATGTGTATCTTGGGTCTTAAAATAATGGTATTGATGTTGTTGATGATATATGGGACCTTTGGGTCATTGTAGAGAAAAGGAGGAGAAAGCCCTAAATTGTTGTATGAATTAATTTATATAATTAATTTGGGAATGTTATGGAAATATGGAATTGAGTTGGAAATAATGAAATTGACTCATTATAAGAGGGAATGGTGGAGTTGGATTTATTAATCGCTCACTTATAAAATTGTTGTCAAATTATCTGTTGATGCATTTATTATCTGTTTAGAAATAAATTGCTTTGGGCCATCGGTGGAGGATAGTCTTGATTGTTGTAGACAATGCATGATGATTAGGCAAATTAAAACTAATCAATTGATTATGTCATCGAATATGACGGTTGGAATAATACATCAAATTTATGTATTGACTGCTTATGTATATGATATGTGTTTATCTACATTGTGTTGTGTGAGAGAAGATAGTGGATGCACTCCACGGTTTAGGGGAAGATAGGGGATGGACTCCTAAACCGAATTTTATTTGGGAGGAGATAGGGGATGAACTCCATTGATACAGCGAATCTGTATATCATTTATGAAGTATGGAATTGTTTTAATGTGTTATTGATACAGCGAATCTGTATATCATTTATGAAGTATGGAATTGTTTTAATGTGTTATTGATATAGCGAATCTGTGTATCATTTATGTAGTATGGAAGTGTTTTAATGTGTTATTGATACAGCGAATCTGTGTATCATTTATGAAATATGGAAGTGCTTTGATGTGGTATTGACACAGCAAGTATGTGTATCTATTGTGAATTATAGAAGTGTTTGATATGAGCTATAGTCTCATTAAATTATTGGCCAAGTTCTGAGCCTTATTCATATTTTTGTAGGAGCTCCAATATCTCAATCCTAATTTTCTAATTTTTTGATTTAAAAAAATAAATAATCTCAGTATTTATATCGATCCTGGTTCTTCCTCCTTTGATTGTTGTATCCGGACTTTGGTTCCGTGGAGTTAGTTGTTGCATATGTCTTGTTGTCATCCTTTAATTCCATATATTTGAGTTTTAGGATGTATTGAGCGTGTTTCGAACAGGTTGGTTGAGCTTTTGTCCCATTCCTTGTTGCCCAGATTTTTGGTGGTTTGCTCGAGCGGGTCCCTTTGCGCTCGTGCGGACTTTACATAGGTTCAGCATTTTGTGCCTTTGCAAAACTACTGCAGGTGCGTTTTTCACGCTCGAGCGGATTTCCTTACGCTCGAGCGGGTCACGCTCGAGCGGGCCTCTTGGAGCTCGAGTGGGTGTTCAATGTCTGTAAAAGTACTGGAGGAGTATAATCTACGCTCGAGCTACTTTTCTTTTGCGCTCGAGCGGCTGTGTTTTGCAGTTGTGTCTTGGTGCTCGAGCGGGCATTTTTGCGCTTGAGCGGGTTCAGTCTTTGTGCTTGACGCTCGAGCGTCCTATTCTCCGCTCGAGCGGACTAGTAGTATATCAGTTGGCAGTTGGGTGATTTTAAATCACTTTTTACATTTCTTTTCTCTCTCTTACTTTTCTAAACCCTTTTTGAGAGCTCCTCTCTCTAGAATCTACTTTCTCTCTAGGGTTTGATCTAGTTAAAGTGATCTCCTACCCTTGAGCCTTTACAAAAAGTGTAGAGCTTGGTGTGGGCTTCCTATCAATCCGAAAATTTCTTGATTTGGAGCACTTCGGGATTTCTTCATCATCTCCTTTGGGTTTCATCTCTTGAGGTAGGGATAACTATTCATTTTTATGATCTTTGACATAAGTATTTAGTCATTTTGATTTAATGTTGAAGTTGAGTGGTTTTGGGTGTTAGGGTTTCAAATGAATGAAGAGAGGTTTTTGTTATTTGACTCCTAAATATGTAATTGGGTCTTAAAATGATAGTATTGTTGTTATTGAAGTTATTTTAGGCCTTTGGGTCAACATTGAGAAAATGGGGAAAAAGCCCTAAATTGTTATGACAAATTAATCCATGTAATTAATTTGGGAAATTATGGAAACAATATTGTGCTAGTGGGGTTGGGTTGATTGCTTCATTTTGGCGCCATCTATGGATGTCTCAAGCACAAAAGCACAATATTGTCCGCTTTGGCCGAAGCCTCACAGTTTTGTTTAAAAAAGGCCTCACAGAAACATATGGAGCATTTGTCTCACCTGATTATGAGGATGGTGTTATTGATTTGGCATTGTGTGTTTTAAAAGGATGCCTCCATGTGTTCTACAACTTCTCGACTTGTGTTGATGTATGGGTAATGAACGAGAATGGCGAGAGAGAACCTTAGACTAAGTTGTTCACAATACCATATTCTATAGTGTCAAGAATTTGCCACTACACACACTGTGCATTTCAAAGACTGGTGAAATTTTATTGAAATTTGAGAATTGGTTAGTTCTTTACAATCCGAAAGATGGTAAATTTAGGAATCCTGGAATACGTAACCATACCTAACATGTGCAACTGTCTTCCAGTGGATACCTATGTTGAGATCTTTGTCTCGCTTGATGGTAATAATTTGGGTAGAGGCAAGAACAGTATCAAAAGCTCGAGAAAGGTAAAATTAGTATATCATATTATTCCTTCAACACTATATGTTTAATGCACAAAGATTTCTTTTCTTTTCTTTGCATGGACAACCTTGCTTTTATGTCTATATGTTCAAACTCAAATCAAATAAAAATAAGACACCCAAAAGATCAAATGAGTTGCAGTTCTCTTCACATTGGAGCCGTTTACAATTGTCACATATTCATTTTCTCTCCCGAAGGTTGTCTCTTTTAAGTAAGCATACTGCACCATTCTTGTTATTTTGTCAATATTCATGCCCAATTTCAATCTATCCAGCTTTACCAGATTAGGGTTTTTCAAGGTATCATATACTTCATGATTTGATTTTGAACTATGAAGGTCGTTGAAATAGCCTCGATTAGCATGTGTTGTTACACAAAATAATGCATGCGTGAGGGTGAGAGTGTGAGAGAGAGAGAGGGAGAGAGAGAGAGAAGGGGCTGTTTTTGTTATTTTTTCTTTTGTATCTATATGAAACTTCAATGGAGGTAATTGTAATTTACATTTAATTATACTTCTATCTTGGTATGCTTAAAAATGGTCACCACTGCTTGTGTGAAAGTTGATGCCTAAACTTGTTTTTATCTTTTTGAAAAGTTACAAAAAGAAAAAATCCTAGCATTTTTGTGTTTGTGTTTCTAAGAGGTGTTTTTTGAATATGATTAACAGTTTTTCGGATTCTCTTCAATTGGACGCCATTGTTTGGGGTTTAGGGCCTATTCTCATCCATTGTTGAAGTTGTCGTGGAAGGGCAGCTCTTGTAGAAAACATGATTTTGAAGTAATATATATTTTGTATTCCCTCTCCTCTTGATGTATACATTATGTTCATTTTCATTTTGTTGACATATCAACTACTATAATTGAGGTGCAATTTTAGAGCCATCGCTCTTGTGGATATTCATGGTTTAATTTTGGGTCTTAATTGTATAGGCTTCTGTTTTAATGACAGTCAAGTAATGAGTTGTCTTCTTCTTTTTTAAGCTTGTACTTCATCATGTATGATCATAAACTCAAAATAGATGCTGAAAAATTATTGGGTGATTAGATTCTTCAAGCTTCTTGTGGGTCTTTGTTGAAGAAAGCACTTTATTATTCTTGTGCTTATTTATTTAACAAAGTAGATGTACAAAATAAATTATTCAAAATATCCTCAAATTATTCTTGTGCTTATTTATGTTTTAAATTTTTTCTAATTTACTCTTAAAGTTAACTTATGTTCAAAATTAGGCAGAAAATATCCTAATGACTGTCACATAATATAAAAAATATATTATTATATTGATATTTAAGTTTATTTCAGAGATGCGAGTTATGTATAATAAAATATTTTTATGCCATGTTACTATTGATGTATTATTTTTTGTCTAATTTTTAATAGAAATTAATTTTAGAAGTAAACTCATAAAAAATTGAAACATGAAGGGCTAAAGTGAGAAAAAAATAAATTTTAAGGACCATAGTGAGAAAGTAGCCAAACATAAATGGGCCAAAGTGTAATTTATCCATTTATTTTATTTTTTTGGTGGCTAAATCTCTTGTTTTTTTACAAACTTTTAGAGGGACATGGGAAAAAAAAAGAAAAGAAAAGAAAAGAAAGGCTAGTAATAGTATATATAAAATTAGATAAACGTGAAATATTTCTCAAATTGCAAAATTAATGAAAGCTTTGAAAGTAATTATGAAGAGATTGAATCTGGAATTTTTAGGATAAACCTACCCTCCAACCTATTTTTTTTCTATTCTCTGTTGTATATCTGGTTACTGTCGCTAAGAATAGGGCTGAATAAGAAATCCGTAAAATCCGCAAACCGAATCGGTTCAATATTGTCACGCCCCACTTTTTATCACTCGAAGTCATTACCAAATTCATTAACTTAATTCAATTTCAGAGATAACATGTGGAAATAAACTCAAATGTTCCACTAAAAGGAGTGAACAACAACTCTCTCTTTCGAATGCTAATTAAGTACAACATGAGTATTCTGAATAAGTTGCCCTCAGGCTTACAACATTAAATAATCAAATGAAGGGTACAACCCTTTTTCATATATGGCATTCCGCCTACAACAAAAAGGCCCCGTGGCCAACAAATAAGAAGATCCAAATCTTGTAGTACATCCTGCTAAACACCTGAAAAAGATTCAACAACGTGGGATGAACATATAGTCCAGTAGGGATCTCAACATGGCCCTCAACAATAACAACATACAGATAGCTATGATCATGAATGCTCAATCTCTTACTAGAATAGTAATGTGACAATTTATACAAAATATCATAAGTGTGAGCTTTTCTTGAAAACAACCATATCAATCAACGCCATAGGCGATTCATCTTTCTTTTCCTTTCATTAATCCCCGTTCCCAATCTTTCATAACATTAACAATTACTTAGGAAATAAATTCACTAAGACAACTACTCTCTCCCATTTCCCAAATATACAACATGTGTACCTTTTTCAAAACATAATTTCAAATATTCGATTCCCTTCAATTCCCAAAAGACAAAAAAGATGTTTTGGTTTCTTCAAAACACAATCATATCTATACGTGAAAACCCTGAATAAAAGGGAGATAACAAATCATCAACATGTATAAAATCAACAGATGAGGCAACCCGGCCTTCCCAGATTTACAATGAACTCAATCCAAGATGTTCCTAGATATGCAGAAACAACAACCACAAAACTTCGCTCTACTAGCTATGTGCGTAGTAAGCCAAAGATACACCTTTCACAACAACAAGCCAGTTTACCAGGCGCTAGCTGGAGGGGTATGGTACCTTCGATTATTAGCGCCGACAGTTCTCCAAGCGCTAGCTGGAAGGTCACGGTACCTCTGATTATTAGCGCAGGGTATGACACCACCAACCAAATGCAACATGGCACAACTAACATGTATAACATATATGCATAACCATCCAGATACAAACAATGTGTTAAAGTATATGAACACACAGGTGTAATACACACACGACAATTCCACACAACCACGTCATCCTCCACCGATGACCAAGGACAAAACCTCTAGATGCATGTATATTGTACATCTACTAACAGACTCATTTATCATGAGATCCCAAACCCATCAACGACCCAAGCATAGTAGCTACAAATTAATTTTCCCCAAAATCAATTCCATTCCTTTCATAACCTTCCAAATTAATTATGCAAATTAAATCATAATCATTAAGTTAGGGTTTTTCTCTCTCTTTCTCAACATTGACCAAAAAGGTTCAATCATCAACAAAAAAAACAACAAAGACCTCATTTGAGACCCAAAATACACAAGTATTTGCCCAAAGAACAAACCCCTCTTTTAATTTATCATGACACATATAAATTAGGGCTTTTATATATTTCAACTACAACATGCTATTTTACGCCACAAATAGCCCAATGAACAACCAAAGACAATAAATCCATTTTTAATCAACCAACTCTAGGTTTCCTCATGATTTTCAAACAAACCCAACGTAGGTATGGTTTTCATGCAATACAAAATTACCACATGTCTATCTATAGACGAAGTATTGAAAAAGAACAAGGAAATCCCTACCTCAAATGTAGAACTCAAGAAGAAGAAGAGCAAAACTCGGAAGTGCTCCAAATCCCAAATTTCTCGGATCAAAACGAAGCCCTCGACGATCAACACAACTTTTACAAAGGCCAAAGGGTAGGAAAACACTATAACTAGATCAATCCTAAGAGAGAAGTTAGGTTTTAGAGTGAGGTGCTCTCCAATGGAGGTTTTGAAAAAGTAAGAGAGAGAAAGGAGATCAAAAAGTGATCAAAAAGTGATTTCACGGACTGATATAAAAACAGGTCCGCTCGAGCGTACAACACCCCGCTCGAGCGTCAGACACAGGTTCACGCTCGAGCGTCAAAAGATCCGCTCGAGCGCCGAATGCACTCTCCCAGAATTTTCTGCAGACGTCAAAAATGCTGAGAGAAGGAAATTCACGCTCGAGCGTCCAAACTGCCGCTCGAGCAAAAAGACAACAACAAAAGCCCGCTCGAGCGTCAAATCACCGCTCGAGCGGAGAGACCAAAGCCTGGGCAAAAATTCAAAGCTTCAAAACACAACCAACTTATTCCCAACTTGCCCAACACAACCCAAAACCCTAAAACAAAGATTAAGGGATAGAAATGAGGATAAGACAACAACGAATCTACGGAACCGAGTCCGGATTACAGTTAAACAACAATAGGGAATATCGGGATCGCTATGACCTCCCCCCCTTAAAGAATTTCGTCCCCGAAATTTAGAACACGCCAAAAGCACAAGGCCAACTGATCACACAGCACCCAACACCCGAGTACTAGGAAAGAAACTATTCTCCCTGCAAACCTTCGATTCACTCTTACAAAGGAAGAGACTAACCAAGGGGACACGTCCCAAACGACAACACTCAAGCACAAAAAACTACAATAAAACCAAACCTTTTCCGAAACAATTCACCAACGACCGACTAGCGCTTCAAGCCAAGTCACTACCCAACAACAAAATTCCCAAAAAGCAACCAAAGCAAGTCTTTTGAGGAAATAATAAGAAAAATATTTTCTTGCTCATGAGACATTTCTCAAAGATAGTCAAATTTTTAATGTTGACATTCCGAAATAAATCTTTCATTTTCTATGCGAAACTCAAAAGTTTTGTAAACATTCTTCACAAACACGGTGTTATCCAAAACACATAATCCTCCACAGTTTATTTGCCAAAAATCTTTCATTTGGAATTCCTCAAAACCCTTGAATTAAATCAATTTCTCAACAATGCATTTAGATGGCCCAAACACTAGGAAAATTTTGTTTTCCATTTCTTTCCAAAATATCACTATCAACAACCATCACTGACACAGTGATGCCACAACCAACACGGAACATAACATTTCTATAATGATAGTTAATAGAAATAACAACAGTACCATCAACACAAAAGGCATAAGAAATTTATGGTTTTGCAATTTCATCCCGCCTCCCTTTACTTAACCAATTTAATAATATACACCCGGCTCAGAACCTGGCCAAACAATTAAATGAGATAGTAACTCATACAAAACATTTTTCACTTCACAATAGATAAGCCTATGAGCTATATCAATCTTTCAATAGATACACATTTTGGTGCTGTATCATCGGAGTCCATCCCTTATCTCCTCCCAAACAATATACATACATAATGTATAAAGAAAAATCCAATCATTCACAATGATCATTCAATACACAAATTTGTTGTATTATTGTAACCGTCATATTCAATGACACAACCGGATGATTAGTTTCAATTTTCCTTAATCAACACACAAAGTCTACAACGAATGAGACTAACCTCAAGGTGACAGATGTCAACCCAAAACCCCATACCAAAAGCTGACTAATTAACTCAACAAACCACCACTCTTAGTAAACCACATACTGAAGTGCCACTAACCCCAAACACGAAGTTCCCCACATAAACCCCCAAATTTTGGAATCTCAACGGATCTCCTAAAATCGAACCACATCAACACTGTCTCTAACGGAATTACTATTTGCCCCTCCCATTGCTACCTAGCAAGCCTGCTCATCTCCTCGACTCAAGACCGACATGATCAACCTCAATCACGAAGGACAATTTGACCAACGCTATTCTCATTACTCTAGAACTCAAACTGTTCTTCCTCTTAAGAATACTGCCAGGATCCACTCACAGACCATACTCCGCAATTGATAACCAATCACAATACAAACACTACCCCTATACAACCGATGGGGTCACCACGGACTCCTTAATTAGCAAAGCCCAGAACACAAATCAACATACTAGTACCGAGTAAGCAACAACATCAGGATCATTGATGCCTTTAACAACTCCTCAACAGAAAAAGAGGATTCGAAATTTCGTACATACCTCCCAATACATGAGGATTAAACAAACAACAAAGTGCACACATATACTATACATAAACATGGTGCCTCAGCATCCAATAGTACACCGGTCAACAACAAAATGATTCATATAATACATCACCGGTCAATAACACAAAAATGCCCCTCCAGGGTAATACCAAAGGACCAACTAATAAGTCGCCCCTCGCGAGGCTCCCGAAGCCTGGCCTGACCGTTTCTGGTACCGATAACGTCCCCGACTGGACGGGCCCGACTGAGTCTAACTAGGTTTTAAAACACTTGCAGGATTCACACGCAAAGGGCAAAAACGTCTACCATGGCCCAGCTGACCACAAACAAAACAACCACCAGACCCCCTATTCTGAGACTGGTCCGAAACCTGCACCTCCCCGGACCTCCCAACAGAAGAGTCTGAAACCCCTGGCGAAGAAAAGGAACCAGCCCCTGACTGAGCATGTTTCCGCCTCCACCCCTTACTGAGCCTAGAGTGCTTAGGAACCGTAGGACTTACCGAAATGGTCTCCTCCTTAACCCCATCATCACTCAACACCATGGCCTCCACATGGGCCACTGCCTCAACTAAATTATAATAATCCTTCCAAAAGGATCCGGCTACCTTCTCCCGAATATCGAAACACAACCGTTTCTCAAACTCAAAACAACGACGCTCCTCTGTTGCCACCAACTCTGGAGCAAACCTCGACAAACTAGTAAACCGCATCTCAAACTGTGCCACAGGAGTATCGTCCTGACAGAACTCCAAAAACTGATCCCTCAACCTTTCCTGGGCAGAAGGAGGGAAGTACTTGGCCCAAAAGGCCTCGGTAAAAGCAACCCACGTGTCACCTACCGTACTCTTAACATGTTTCCACCAATAACTCGCGTCACCCTTCAATTGAAAAGTCGCCAAAGAAACCCTCAACTCCTCCTCTTCGACTCTGAGTATATCGAGAGTCTTGGTGATCTGTTCTAACCAACTCTCTGCCTCCAACGGTTTAGCCTCCCCCACAAACTCTGGTGGGCCCGAGCGGAAAAACTCTTTAGTATGCTTGAGAGCATGCCCGCTGCTGCCCTCAGTGCGAGGTAGGGCGTCTTGCACTACTCTCACAATCTCACGTGCGATGTCCTCGCCCACAGCCGATGCTGCAACGGCGGGTGCTAAAGGAGCTGTTGCGCCCCTACCGACACTCCTACTACTCAACCGTCCTTTACTTCCTCGTGTAGACATACTATAAGGCACAAAATAAATTACACTTAGTGCATAACACAATAGCCTTCTCCGAGGCACACACTACCGCCAAAAGGTCACAAGACACACTTAGTCTCAAAGTATACACCTCTATTACATATAATCATCTAAACATGTAAACACATAATCGAATCAAGTCCACAAAGATAGCCACTCATCCCGGAACTCTCAAGGAATTCCCATCAGAAACCACGTTGATCAGGCGTGTTTCCGAAAGGACCTCAAAGCAAGTTCACCGGCTATGAATACTATCCGAGAGACTGAATCCCATGCTCACATAAATGCAGCACATAAGTCCTAACTTTCATGATATCTATATGCAACGCCCTCACTATACGTAGTAAACCCACTGTGGTAAAAACCACTTCCCACGAGCCCAATGTATTCAAACCCGGCTCGCTCTGATACCAAGTTGTCACGCCCCAATTTTTATCACTCGAAGTCATTACCAAATTCATTAGCTTAATTCAATTTCAGAGATAACATGCTGAAATAAACTCAAATGTTCCACTAAAAAGAGTGAACAACAACTCTCTCTTTCGAATGCTAATTAAGTACAACATGAGTATTCTGAATAAGTTGCCCTCAGGCTTACAACATTAAATAATCAAATGAAGGGTACAGCCCTTTTTCATATATGGCATTCCGCCTACAACAAAAAGGCCTCGTGGCCAACAAATAAGAAGATCCAAATCTTGTAGCACATCCTGCTAAACACCTGAAAAAGATTCAACAACGTGGGATGAACATATAGTCCGGTAGGGATCTCAACATGGCCCTCAACAATAACAACATATAGATAGCTATGATCATGAATGCTCAATCTCTTACTAGAATAGTAATGTGACAATTTATACAAAATATCATAAGTGTGAGCTTTTCTTGAAAACAACCATTTCAATCAACGCCATAGGCAATTCATCTTTCTTTTCCTTTCATTAATCCCCGTTTCCAATCTTTCATAACATTAACAATTACTTAGGAAATAAATTCACTAAGACCACTACTCTCTCCCATTTCCCAAATATACAACATGTGTACCTTTTTCAAAACATAATTTCAAACATTCGATTCCCTTCAATTCCGAAAAGACCAAAAAGGTGTTTTGGTTTCTTCAAAACACAATCATATCTATACGTGCAAACCCTGAATAAAAGGGAGATAACAAATCATCAACATGTATAAAATCAACAGATGAGGCAACCCGGCCTTCCCAAATTTACAATGAACTCAATCCAAGATGTTCCTAGATATGCAGAAACAGCAACCACAAAACTTTGCTCTACTAGCTATGTGCGTAGTAAGCCAAAGATACACCTTTCACAACAACAAGCCAGTTTACCAGGCGCTAGCTGGAGGGGTATGGTACCTTCGATTATTAGCGCCGACAGTTCTCCAGGCGCTAGCTGGAAGGTCACGGTACCTCTGATTATTAGCGCAGGGTATGACACCACCAACCAAATGCAACATGGCACAACTAATATGTATAACATATATACATAACCATCCAGATACAAACAATGTGTTAAAGTATATGAACACACAGATGTAATACACACACGACAATTCCACACAACCACGTCATCCTCCACCGATGACCAAGGACAAAACCTCTAGATGCATGTATATTGTACATCTACTAACAGACTCATTTATCATGAGATCCCAAACCCATCAACAACCCAAGCATAGTAGCTACAAATTAATTTTCCACAAAATCAATTCCATTCCTTTCATAACCTTCTGTAGACACCCCATTTTTGACCGACCTTAAGACTCAGACATCACCAACTGAGCACTTGGTGATGTTGCATAATGTGCTTGTTCAGAAGTTTCAGAGTTGCGGCCGTGAGCCCTGCCCCCGGACTTCCGAACCCTCTTTTGTACTTTGCCTCGGTTTGCGAACCAGGCTCGGTTTTCTTTGTTTCTTTTCCTGAGGGAAGGGAGAGGTCCCGTAGACCATCTCTCAATATCCGTAGGCTACATTTGGTGGCCGTAGGCCTTTTTCCCATTTCGGAGTCCGGTTTCCGATTTTTCGGGACCGTAGGCCGTGTGCCTCGGTTCGGGACCGCTTAATCATCTCCTATTGCTCTAATTTTTGGCATACTTCCTATTTTCTCCCTTTTGAGGGACACTGGGGGCTGAGAAACCCACTTCGTGGCCGAACGCCACTTTCGGTGCTTAACAGCCCATATTCGGGACCCCGAACTGCGTGTTTTGGCTCCCGAACATTCGTTTTGCAACGGTTTTCGTTCATTTTTGGTAGGTACCTCTGTTTTATCACCGGGGAGGTCACTGAAGGGCGGGAGGCCAGCAATTGTTGCAGCAACCAGTTATACATCCTCCGACGCCTTCCGAAGCCCGTTTTTCGCACTTCCGGGCTAATGTTGAACCCCTTGGACCCTTTTTCTCGAACTTTGAACCACATATTTGTGATGTACACACATGGGAGGACCCTAAAAGTTGGTGGCCGGCCATTAATGCTACTTGACCCTTTTGACCCCCTCCTTCCGGGCTAATGTTGAACCCCTTGGACCCATTTTCTCAAACTTTGAACCACATATTTGTGTTGTACACACATAGGAGGACACTACCAGTTGGTGGCCGGCCAGAAAATCTGATTGACCCTTTTGACCCCTAGCCGGCCGGCTACGGGGTGTGGCCGGCCGGCCACCTGGAGCAAAAGTAACAGGCCGGCCGAGATCTTGGCATTGTGCACTTTACAGCTGTGGAGCTTTATCCCCCAGAAAAGATCTTTATCCGGGGGATATTTTGTGGGGGAAAGTTTGTCTCCTTTTCCCCCACCTTTACACCCCCTTTTGGACCCTTATAACCAGCTGGTGGCTTCACTTACAAGGGTTAGAAAAATTGTTCTTCAAGCCTCCATACACAACTCCATCTCCATACCTCTCATTTCTTTAAAAATCTCTAAGTCCCTAAGCACCATTCCTTCTACACCACCAAGCTCTACCACCACCACCTCATTTACAGCAACAAGGAAGGCTCCTCAAAGGCAAAAGGAGCTGCAAATTGATCCAAGAAGCAACAAAAGTCTTAGTCTTCAAGGGTAAGTAGTACTTCTCCTCTTTTGACCCTTTTTCTTGATCCATTTGTAAGCGCCACTTGCTTTTTGTTTCAAGCTCCGGCCCTAACTGAAAAGGGCCCTCTTTTGAGCTCATCTTCACTCTTCATTAAGGGCTCAACCCTGTTTGAGCCCTCCATGATGCACTTGCTTCATTACCCTCTTGTATGCCATCTTTCTTGCATGCTATTTTTGGCCCATGATTAATCTGTTTTTGAGCATGTTGTAAACTGATATTAGGCTTATTTTGAGTCCCTCTTCAACATTTAAGAAGGGCTCAACACCATTTGGGACTTCCATGTTGTACTTACCTTTATACTCCTCTTTTGGTCCCCATCCTTGCATGCAATGGCAGCCTACCATGCTTTTGTTTTTGGCCATTTTACAGTTCTGAAAAAGTGCTTATTTTGGTCCATTATTCATGTTTCATTTAGGTTCTTTCATGGTTTGGGGTCTCCATATGCCACTTCATGTTATATCTCTCTTTTATTCCCCATTCTTGCATGTTTAGTTAGTCTATCATGCTTTTGTTTTTGGCCATTTTACAGTTCTGGAAAAGTGATTATTTTGGTCCATTCTACATGTTTTATTAAGGGTCTTTGGCTGTTTGGTGAATATTTTGCATACCTCATGTTATAGCCACTTTTGAACCTCATTTTGCATCACATTTCTATCATGTTTGTATACTGATTTTGGGGCTGCCATATACTGTAAATATTCATATTTTTGGTCCCTCTTCAATGTTGTAGAAGGAAATTTTTCAGTTTGGGTTTTTCTTATATCACTTGCTTCATTACCCCTCTCTTGTTCCCACTCCACAAGGACATAACATTCAAATATAAACCAACATGAAAATTAGGGTCAGAATTATCATCGTAGATTTGAAACCTTGGCATGGTAAATCTTTTTGGTGCCGCAAACTTGTCTAGTTCCACTAAGAACGGCGAATTCGGTTGTGCGGTATACTCTGTATTTGCATTGCATGTCCATATTGTGCATGTTTGGCATAGCTATAGGCCATTTCGGGTGCCTAATGTTGCATTTCGGGACAATTCCATGCATCTCATGTCATTTTGCCTCATTTCGGGACTGTTTTCCCCCATATTTTAGTGCTGAAATTCCATTAGAATGATTGCTATCCATTTCATGCCATTGCATCGCATTCTGCAATCGCCTCGGTTTGCGTGCCCGTGTGCACGCATTTCGAGGTACTTCATTTTTATCTGCCGGCATCCTATGTGAGTGTGGCTGAGGCTCACTCATGTTGGTATAAGCCCATATCATGTTTTCATGTCATTTGCATTGCGCATGTCACCGCTTCGGTTTGCGTGCCCGTGTGTACGCATTTCGAGGCACCTCATTTTTATCCGTCGGCATCCTATGTGAGTGTGGCTGAGGCTCACTCATGTTGGTATAAGTCCATACCATGTTTCCATGTCTTTACATCACATTCCGCCATTGCCTCGGTTTGCGTGCCCGTGTGCACGCATTTCGAGGCACCTCATTTTATCCGTCGGCATCCTATGTGAGTGTGGCTGAGGCTCACTCATGTTGGTATAAGTCCATACCATGTTTCCATGTCATTACATCACATTCCGCCATTGCCTCGGTTTGCGTGCCCGTGTGCACGCATTTCGAGGCACTTCATTTTTCATTCATCGGCATCCTATGTGAGTGTGGCTGAGGCTCACTCATGTTGGTATAAGCTCATATCATGTTTCCATATCACTTGCATTGCATATACCATCACCTCGGTTTGCGTGCCCGTGTGCACGCATTTCGAGGCACTTCATTTTCACAGCATAGTGCATACTAGGTTGTATCTTAGATTGCATTCTGTCAGTTTCTCGGTTTGTGTGCCCGTGTGCACGCATTTTGAGGCATCTCATTTCCACAGCATAGTGCATACTAGGTTGTATCTTAGATTGCATTCTGTCACTTCTCGGTTTACGTGCCCGTGTGCACGTATTTTGAGGCATCTCACTTTCATAGCATGATGTATGTTAGGATTACATCTTAGTTGCATGTCGTGCATATTGCATCGTGTTC
>NW_021025762.1:0-17570 GCF_004153795.1 Camellia sinensis
ATATTAGATTAGAATTGATTGGGTTTTCGTATTGATAAATTTATCCCTAAAAATGAATTGAATTAGACATTTTTAGTTTCATCCAACATATTGAACCAACCAATGATACATTTATCACTGAAATTTGTATCATATCATTCATTTTCTGAATTTTCATCCATGTAGGAGAACAATTTGAATCACACAGATAAAGAGATAAAAATATACCGAATGTTGCTAGTAGAAATTGAGGATAAAGATGAAGATAAAGATGCTAATTTTCAGAAACAAAATCAAACTGAAAATCCAAAAAAAGAAGACCAAACATTGATTGAAGAAAAATCCAAAGATGAAACATGGCAACCACATCCACACGAAACATGCCCTGAAAAGAAAAAGAAATCAGTACCCTTTGAATCACAAAAGAATGAAAGAAAGCAAGTTGACAATCAGCCTGAAGTGGATGAAAGTCTGGTAGAAGTGCTTGTTTTTCAGAAGATAGAAGGCGATATGATCAAAATGGAAAAGTTACAAATGGAAAAGGACATCCTTCAAACCACAAATGATAACCTGCAGCAGCAATTCAAGAAGCTAACAAAAGACATGCAAAAATCAACAGAAAACTACAAAAAAATCAAATGCAAAGGAAAGATAAAGAAATGAAGATACTCCATGGGAAAATTGCAATCTTGGCTGAGGCAAACAAGTACTCGGAAGAACAATACACACAAGAACAGCCTGCAATGAAGAAATTGAAAACTTCATACGAAGTTTTCAACATCTTACCAAACAATTAAAACAAAATCTCATTGCACATCAGGTGAATATAAAGAAAAAGTAACAATCTTCTCTCTTAGCTCATGTAGTTCACTTTTGCCAACTGTTTATCATTAACTCATATTGAATTTATAAGTATCAAATATTCCAAAAATATTAATAAATTTATTATTCCAACACTAATAACTCTTTTTTCAGGGATGAGCCATTGTGGCAAGGAGCTAACCATGCAATCTATGTCTATTTAAATGACATTAACAAAATATTGAAGGGTGAAGATTTGGCAAGCATTGTAAGTTGAATTTGTAACTCATTAAAATAACATTTTAGTGTTTGATTTATATGAATTCCTTGTTTTGTTTTTGTTTTCAACATAGGTAATAGACATATATGCAAAACACTTGCTTGCACAAAAACAAGGAACAACATCATTCATATTCATTTCAAGTTGCCATGTAAGTAATACATAGTATTTGTCATTTTTTTTCAGATATTTGTGTATTGTTTAGTAAAAAAAGTTCTTTGTAATCTTCACGACATCTCATCTATGCTAGGAAATTATTTAAGAAATAAGTTTTTTTAGTGTATAACCTCTGTTTGTTTAACTGAGTAATGAATTTTGCAATGCAATGATAACTTTTGATATGGAGTGATAAAATTTTGATCACAGTGATAAATTTACTTAATTTTGTGGTAGCAAATTATTTAAGCCTTTATGTTTATGTTGTGTGATTGAGTTCATTGTTGTGATTTTAAAATATTTTGTTTGCTTAATTAAGTTAAAAACAAAGTATTATAATTGATATTATAATACAAGTACTTTAATTTATCACTATAAATTGCATACTCACCACCTATTTAATTTGAAAAAGTTTAAATTAACATTTTTTTTATATATATTTGTTAGCACTTGTTGACAACAAAAGATGAGGCTGCTGAACAAATTGATGCCTGAAGCCATGAAAGGAAGATACCTTTTCTTCCTAATCCACCAAAATTTTCATTGGACAATACTTGTCCTTGACATTGAAGAAGGTTCGTGGAAATTCTACAATTTCATAGGACCAAGGGGTGCAGTGTGTAAAGATCCACACTTCAATACCATAAATGAAGTGGTAAAAATGTTTTCACTATCAAACTTACCATTAATCTAATACATCAATCCTGATGCATGCTCAATTATACATCAAAAATTTATACAGTAATATATATTTTATCATTCTTTAAATCCATGGTTTCTTATTAATTGTTTTAACTGACTTTCTAATAGAACAATTATACAAATCTATATGTTATCGAGAAAGATTATTGACAAATACATAAAAGATGAGAAGTCAACTCTCATCGCCCCTGATAAATTTCAACAGGAGATAGAGAGAGTCATCAATAGCCCACAACAAGAAGACACTTCGTAAGTTGATCAATAACAAAACACTCTTATAAAAAAAAATGCAACAAAACCAAATTATAATATTTTGTTTATTGTTTACTATATCATGAGGCAATATGTTTCCAACAACAACATAATGCCTACTTTTTCTAAAGAAGAATGCAATCAATTGAGAGCCGATATATTAACTATCTTCTTGACTGACCAACAAACTGCTCAACAACAAATAATTGATGAAAACATTGATGACTTGCCTCCGCAATAATCAACAGATCTGGAAGAGGAGAAAACATTTTGCATGTTTGTTTGTTACAGTGTTACAGTGTAACAAAAAGGAAACATTGATTCATTTGGTTATTAGAATATGAATACTTCATTCATTTTGCTTGTTTGGTTGTTATAGTAGTACCTATATTTTGATCATAATCAATATTACAATGGTTGGTTGTTACAATGTTAAAATTGTAGATAATACACTAAATGAAAATTCAATCTTTTTTAGCTATATTTTTACCAGATCTGACTTTTGATATCAGTCTTGTTTTATGCTTAATAACAGGTTTGGATCCCTTCATTTACTAACATGGCATTTTTTTTTACACTGATAAATTTATCATTGTTCAAACTAACAAAAACCAGCAACTCTCTCTCTCTCTCTCTCTCTCTCTCTCTCTCTTCCCAATTCAAGTAAACAAAACAATATAAAAAATAATAAACAATTTACCTAAATTGAAAATTAAAACACAAATACTAGTACATTGTCCAAATTGGAAATTAAAATACTGTTATAGTTTGTAGATATTTTCAAGTTTGGAATGAATGTAATAACATGCCATTCTAGGTATATGGAGTGGAGATAAAGTTCTAACAGTAACCCCCCCCCCAAAAAAAAAAAAAAACAAACTGTACATACATTTTAACATTTAACTCAAAGAACCAGTTATTTATGAAGAAATATGATCTTATTCAAGATCTAATAATAAACTGTTGCATCTGAACATGAGAACGCTGAAGCATTTCTTAGACTGAAATTTTGAACAATTTAAACTAGAAATAAATTGCAAACTTGAAATATTTTGCTTCAAGGATCCCACTGATAGTTAATTGCATAGTGGCAGTAATGTCGCACAGATTGGGAAACTTAGTCCCAAACTACCTACAATTGATTTTTCTTGAGTTTAAGCCACTGATAAATTTATCACTGTAAAAAGAACATTTGGTTGGATATGACAGTGATAAATTTATCAACCACTGACATAAATGTAATAAACCATCAACTCTTCCTATACAGTCAGTTATAAATTTATCATTCTTGAAAATAACAAAATTCAACAAACCCATTAATGCTTAATTGCTTCCTTCAAACAATAGTAAATTTATCGCTCTTAAAAAAACATAATCCACCAACTCATTCAAACCAACCAAGGATAAATTTACCACTGTATAAAATGCCACAAGCAGCAACTACATTTAACCAAAATCAAAGAATATAAATCTATGAAACTTAATCTTGTAAAAATATCAACAAAAAATATAATTTCCGTTCAAAAAATTCCACAATCATCCAATGCAACTACCGAAATGATGTATCTTTTAAAAAATACTCAAACATTCAATGCAAGTAACACCTCTCAACTCTCAACAAAAGTAATTCAATTAAAATCAATACAACTAAAGCAAAGCTTCTTTACATATCTTCTAATTATGAGCTCTTATCTTTCCACACCTGCTGCTCTTAATCCTTTTGATCTCGCCCTTCGAAGGTATTCTCTATATTCTTAGACATCCAGGTAGTCTCTTACAAAGAGGAGGTAAAACAACGTCATCATCAATAACTACATTTGGCTTCCACATACTAGGAACTGAATAGATAGAATGCGAATAAGAATCACAATAACTATGAACACGGTAGTAATCATCAAGAAAATAATTCAGATCATTCACACTCCTCTTTATAGCACAAAAACCATGTTTGCAAGGAAAAGAATCAATTTCCCACAATTGACAAGAACAAGAATGTTTCCCAATATCAACCATAACTGAATGATCCAATTGGATTTCATAAATGTCATCGTTACATTTTTTAACTATCCATGCCTTTGTATCATTAAAAGCTTCTTCCAACTTTTTCTCTGCAAAAGGACAAACAATACGATTCCACTTATTCCCAACTTTTCTCGTTTTTCAAAATTGCTCCATTAGTTTCACCTAGATAGCATAAACAAGGCTAGTTGAAAACAAATGGCGCTCATCCCTAATCTATGAATTAAAAGATTCCGCAGTATTTGTGCACATTTCACCATACCTCTTGCCTTGAAAATAAGTGTTACACTAACACTCATTAGGCAAATCCTTAAGAAACTTCTGCATATTACGACCACAACGACCCTTAAATTCTTCAAATAGCTCATTAAACAAACTCAATAGTAGGAGCATATGCACATCTACTAGAAAGAGTAAGCAAATACTATTTAGATTCACGACTCTTCACTGACAAATAAGTCTTCAAGTTTGTCTTCAAATGCATTAGACAAAAAGAATGAGAAGAAAACAGAAAGACCTCAACTAAAGCTTTCAGCAAACCTCCATGCCGATTAGTAACAAACGCAATATCCCATCCTGGAGTCAAAATAACAAATTACTTTGACAAAAACCAATGCCAATTGTCATAACTTTCACTATCAACAATGGCAAAATATAACGGATATAAACCTATAAACAAAATATATACACATTATTCGTAACAAATAAAAAAGATTACAAAACAAAAGTAAAACGCAAAGTATATAACATATAGCACCAACCATAGATAACTTTATCACTGTATCACTACAACAATTCAATAGCAACATACAACATATAGAATCAATGCACAATAAATTTATCACTGTATAAATATAAAAATTTAACAAAAGTATGCAGCATAAATTTATCACTAATTGATTGACCATACTCAATAATCAACACTCTCCAGTAACAAAAATGATAAAATTATCACTATTTTAATAATAATAACAAATAGACACAGAATATACCTTGGTTACCGTCTTTTGCCGTAGCAGCCAATAAACAACCTTTGTGTCTTCCTTTCAAGAGAGTTCCATCAAGCATCAGCACAGGCCAACAATACTTGAAACCATGAATACATGCCTCAAAAGCGAAAACAAGCATTTGAAATGTCTTCATTTACTATCAACATCAAATTACATATCAAAAACACTCCCCAAATTACAATCATTAGCGGCATTAACATACCAACAAAGATCGTCAAATGAAGGTGAATAGTCACCAAAAACAACACCGTTTGCTTTTTCAACACCCATCCAAGCTCGTCGATAAGAAACTTCTGTTCCATAATAGTTCTTGAAATCACAAACCACCTTACTAACCGATGTCAAAGCCTTATTACGAACCTCACTTAAAATTAGCCCACCAATCATACTCGAAGTCATCCTAGCATGTTTAACTATATGAAAAGAAGATCCACACGTATGAACATCATTCTTTAATAACAAAAGCTTTACTATAATTTTCCACTCTTGCATGCACGCTCCATGAACATCCCAAATCAGCCCTTATCTTACAATGAACAGTGACATGATCCTTGTCATTATTAACAAAATCAAAATTAAAATCGGAATGAATAGAATACTTTGACAACACATATCGAAATTCAACAACTCCTTGAGCAAACCTTTGACCCACTCCTTTCATACAATTAACCCACCCATCGAAGACTAAAGTTTTCCGTTGATTTGAATAAAATGAAGGAAAAAATTAATTTCACAAACAACACTACTACTACTACTAGCTTCACTATCACAAATCATATAACCTTCACCCAAAGAACAACACTTAACAAAAACATCAATACGATGAATATCACAAGAAAGTGCGAGTCCAACCATAACCTCCAAATCCCTTTCACTTTGTAGACCACAACAAGAATGTCCATGCATTGAATACGATATATTCAAAGAACTACCAACTAACTCACTCCACTTTGCACACAAGTTATATACTAAATCCTTGAAATTAAATCCATCATTATACTTGATAACCAATGTCACACCTCTAAACTTGCTCATAAGAAACAAATAATTCTCCATCACTATAAATCCTGCAACAAACAACAATTATATTTCAGCAAACAACTCAAACAATCTAAAATAAAATCTAATACAGTGATAAAATTATCAACCAAGTCAAACACATCCAAAAATCAACAATGATAAATTTAACAGTTAACATTACCAAAGACCAAGAGCATGAACAATGAATAAGGCTTACACTTATTAGGCATGGTAACTCGATTTGAATCTTACCATTACATGATGCAGCTTTTTCATCTCTTATTCTCATACTCACTGATAAATTTATCACTGTTGAAAAAATTTAATTCAACAACACCCCCAAACTACTCAGTGATAAAATTATCACTGTGGAAAATCACAAACCAGCACCTATGTTCAACCAAAACAATTTCGTAACCACAAAAAAAAATAAATAAATAAATCTAATATTCATTACATATACATATCTATAGACACCCCATTTTTGACCGTCCTCAAGACTTGGACGTCACCGCTCGAACACTCGGTGATCATCCATGTTCGTGTTCGTCTTGAGTTCCTAGAGGTCTCGGCTACGCGCCATGCCTCAGGACCTCTCGACTCAACTGTTTTATGTCTGGTTTTGCACCAAACACTTGTGTTTTTCCTTGAAGGGGCAGGGAATGCCTTGTGAGGCATCCCCACACATCACCGGCCATGGCTCGAGGCCACCGGCCAGGGATTTTATGCCATCGGTAATATATATCGCCGATCGGCATTCTTTGTTGCCGATCGGCCATTTATTTTGTCAAAGTGGCAATTTTGGATGGCCTATCACTGTTCATCTACTTTTAGTAGATATTTTGTGCCAGCTGTGATAGCTGGCACCCACTCTGTTCCCCTCCATATACGCGTATGGAGGGATTTCCCTCTTGGATGGCTTGTTTTGGAAGCCTTACAAGAGGGAGTTGCCTATAAGAAGAGGCTTCCTCTCTTGGCATTAGGGTTAGAAAAAATTGTTAGAGGAGCTCTGGTTCTAGGTTTAGGGTTTTATATATATCCTATATCTATATCTCTCATTCTCTTGTATTGTGTGAGTTTAAGCCTTAGTTTTGTACACAAACACACACTACCACACCTTTCCTTGGTGCTGAGGCCCTTAAGGGTTGTTTTTAGAGTTTTGAAGTTGATTTCAACCTCAAGAAGCTGCTGGAGCTCCATTGTTGAAGAAGGTCTACAAGGGTAATCACTTTTCCCTTTTATCCACCCATTTTTGCACACTACTTTTACCTATCTTGCAACTATTTTTTGGCTTTGTATATAATATGTAAAAGTTCTGTTTTTAAGGCCTCTAAATAGTTTGTTAAGAGTGTTTTAAGCTTTGGGGTTGTTTGACCCCTCTTAAGCCTTGTTTAGCCCTTGTTTTGTGCTATTTTGTGTGAGCTCTGAGACCTTGGTGTTTGGGCCTCCTCACCACTGAAATCTTGAGGGATTTCAGAGGTGAGGATGGTGCCTTGAGGTCCCAAGAAGGAGAGGGCCACCTCCTCTCCTTGTTGTCCTTGAAAATGGCACTTTTTGCCTCTTGAGGGAGCACCTAGCTTAGGCTCATGTTGACCATGCCTTGGCTGTTTTTTATGCTTATTATGCCATGATATAGCATTGTTTTAAGTTGGTTTTGGTACACCATGCTTGCTTAGCATACATGCCTTGTAATGCCATTTTGTTGCCTTAACATACCTTAGGTTGTAAACCATTGTTCAAGCATGCTTTAGTCCTAGCTTTGTGAAGCTTTCATGTTTATTTTGCCATGTTTAAGGTCTGTCCTTGGCTGTTTTGGTCGACCATAGCTTGCATTGCATGCCCTCTTTGCATTTTGGGCTTATTGGCCTTAAGTATATAAGTGTGTAGCATGCCTTGTTTGTATCATTTCAATGGTTTGGAACCGCTTAACATGTTATCTCAGTCCTTATGACATGCTTATATGCTTGCATTTAATCCTCCTTCAATGTGTTTAAAGGTTGTTACCTTATGCCCCTTGTTTAGGCCTCGGAGTATGCTTGCACTTTTAGACCACTTAGATGCCATCTAAGTGCACCCTTGGCTTTGTTTAAGTCTGCATTTGACTTGTTTTAAGTCCCTTTAGCCTTGTGAGGTTTGGTGGACTTGACCTTGGTTTAAGCCTCCTTGGCTTGTCTTAAGCACTTGGGCCATTGTGGCATGTTTTGCTTGCTTTGTTTAGTTGGTTTGGCACCTCCTATAGCATGATTTTCAGAGCTTCATTTGCATGTTAATTGTCTGTGCTATGCCTCTTTTAAAGTGCGCTTAAAAGTTGCCTTTATGTGCTTAATGTTGGTCCATGTTGTCATGTATGCTTGCATGTGCATTTGGCCTCATTTCCTTGGTTGATGGCCACTTTTTTGGGCTTCCTTAAGGGCTGCCCAAACGGGCTTAAGTCCATCCTTTGCTTGTTTGCATGCTTACCTTGCATGTTTGCTTGCATACTTGCATAAATGCATTGTATGCCCATGTTGCATGCTAGTTTACATGCCTAGGTTGCACTCCATCTAGCATACATGCCTTGTTCCTTGATTTAGTGATGGGAGTTGGGCCTTTGTTTGTTGGTTTGCATTGCATTTGAAATCAACATGCATAATTTGGTCTCTTGGGCCATCACGCATTGAAATGCGCAATTGATGGTCCGAGAACCAAGGACCATGTCCCTTTGAGTCATAAACATGATAAGGGATATGGTTGATGCATACATTACTTGAATTGCATTGCCATGCAAAGCTCTGTCCTTTGCTGCTGTCAAACAGGTCCTGCAGGAACTTTTTGTCGATCGACTGCACAGAGTGCCGACCGGCAATCCATCTGTGGCCAGTGGATTCATTTTTGGCCGATCGACACCAAATCACAGCCGATGATGATTCCTTCCAGCCGGTGGCATTCCCCAACATCCAGTGAGCACATCCTGAGACTTTGGCAGTCTTCAGAGAAGCAGAGCAGGGAAAACAGAGGCGGCTTGTGCATAGCACTGGACTTCCGAGCAAGACCCGAGCATGCGTGCATTGGACCCTCTTCCCGAGGCCCCTTTTTTATTGCTTTTCTTAACTTAGTTAATTTGTTAATTAATTAGGTGATTTGTAATAATTAAATACTTGCGAGTTAGTTAATTTGTATTATTCTTTCGGTCCCTCCGAGCGAGGGCGAATTTGTAATAAGTGTGGGTGAGTGTGTGCATGTCTTCCAACCCCCACTTCTTTCTCCCTTTTACTTACCTGTTTTGATGGTTAGTAATAGGTCATTTAGCATACCTTATGCTATGCATGCGTGCATCATTCATCAGTATTGCATGCACCGGGCTCGACGCATCATGCTAACAGCATTAATATTTCAAATCTAACTTGAATACATGCTACCTGTGCATTTTCACATGTCATTCATAGACTAGCCGAGCCTACTCTAGTGACATTCCGTATGCGTTGCATTAGGCATTTAAACATGGACTTGGATCATGCATTGATTGCTAACGAGTTCTTTGTTTTGGCACGGAGTACGATGTAAGTATTTATGCTTTAGCATCTCGCATGAGTGTGAATGTTAACATGACAGTATGCTTGCCATGCGGCTATATGTTTACATAATATTACTGCTTGAATGCCTGTGGGTGAAGGTTGGATTGTTTGAGTTGGAACAACTCATTGAAATCCATTTTTTTAGCCTACTTACGAGTAGCAAATTTCAAATTGTTTTCCGAACAAACGGATATGCAATGTTTCATTCCAATTTAGGTGATTTGGTCCATACTTGTTTGCTGTGCGCACAACATAGTAATTCTAGGCTAATAATCGGAATAAGAACACATAACGTTTTCAAAAGCGGACATCACGGTTAGTAGAGGCCGATCTTCGGATCAGGCGAGAGGGGGTGCTCATAGCTGACCTTCCCCAATCGTACCCAAGCTCCCGAGCCGAGGCAACTTTGGTGATGACGGACACGTGGCCTTTGGCACCGAGTCAGGGTTTCCTAAATTTCCCCATAAAAAATATTTAGGTAGCGACTCTGTATCTGGTAAAGCAGTCCATGTTTGGCACTTCTTTTTCTAAAAATCTGTTTTCTCAAAACGGTTTGCCGGATTTGGACTCTTTGGTTCAGATTAAGGACCGTGACACAAATTGAGTCTGAACTATAGCACGAGGGCCTCACGCGGGCGCGTCTACAGTTTCTGGCGACTCTGTTGGGGATTTTAGAGAGCTTGACTCAAACTCTTGATATCCTGTTTCGATTTCATTTATGTGTCTCTTTGCATTGCATGTGCATTGGTACGCCTAAGACACCGTGTTTGCCATCTGCCATTCCTAAATGGTTTGCCCGAGGCTTGACTTTGTCAAAGCATGCCATAAGGCTGACTGGTTGTGGGCTCTGACAGTATGAGAACACAAACCCTGGTTTTACCGGGGCACCCTTTTCGACCATTCAACCTAGTGCATATCGAAATCCATAGTGACCATTCCAAATTAGGACAGGTTGCTTACCCGATGTTAGGTTGTTTGAAAACTGCTACGTGCATAGTGAAACCCTAGCTCTTGACAAAATAGGACAGGAAAACCCTACCCCTCTATAGGGGTGTTTTGGCTCTCTTTACTTGCTATGTGTTTTAGAGTGTATCTATGCAGGGGAACACACATATCAGTTCGCAAGTTTGAGTATCAGACCTGAAGGCACCAGTATCAGTGTTGTTGAGAAATCAGTTATCTACGGGTATCAAGTTCAGTTTTGGGAACAATGATTCTGGGAAACAGTGATCAGTAATAGAGTGCAGTTGTTCGGCTACACCCGTGTTTGATCTGTTTGGGCTGAAATGCTGTTTGTTTTTCCTTTCAGTTCAGACGTTCAGAGAGTTGATACAGAATAGCTAGTGTTCCCCTTTGCAGAGGCAAGACAGATATCTGATCCGTCAGTCACCGTTCAGTACAGCGGACTTATCATGACGCAAAATTCAGAGGAGATTGTGGTTATGACGGCCGTATTAGATCAAGGAATCACTCTGCAAAGCGGGACCAATGTCGATGAATCACATCCACCCAGGTCGCCTGTCGCGCACCTAGTCTGGACCCCCCAGTTGTATCAAGCTCGCGAGCCCACTACATTCGAGCTGATGGGAATGATTGGTGACCTCCAGAGATCCGTGGCCGATCTAGCCTATGGAATGTCGGCTTCGCCGCCAGCGGCACCGTATGCCGGGAATTTCATACCACAGGAGCCCCCGCTACCGGGGCGGATTGTGATAGAGCTCAGCCAACCAGAGGTTACCCCCAGCTACAGCAACGACGTATCAGCAACAACCGGGCTTCGCTCTGATGTAGTAACCCAAACCCTCGATCAGGCCGAGGCCAGAGGCAAGAACAAAATGAAGGCAGATGCCGATCCCATTGAACAACTGCTGCGGGCAGTCGAGGCTTTGAAAGCCGGGGGGATGAACAAGCAACAGATATCCGCAGTTGTGGCAAAAACTGTGGAGGATGCTTTCCCCACTCCACCTGAGGGTAGTTCAAGTCAGTCAGAAAATCGGGATAGGCCCCGTCATGCCAGAACAGTTCCTCCTATTCCCGCCCCTACACCTGGGAAAGATCAGAAAACCAAGGCAGTGCCTGCCGACCCTTTTGCTAGTGCGTCTAGTAAGAATACTCAGACTTCAAAGTACCTGCCCCGAGGGCGCATGATCTTTCATGCTCTCTACATGCCTCTGTCTAAGGCACTTCAGATTCTTGCCGAAAGGCGGTACCTCAAACCCCTTGAACCTCGGCCTCTCCCAAAGAATCTCCCTCTCACACATGATGCTGCTTTGTACTGCGCGTACCACCAGCAGACCGGTCACGCCACCGACAACTGTTTCCGCCTTCGTCATGAAGTGCAAGATCTGATCGATAATGAGGTCATTCTTCCACCTACCTTAGCGAAGTCTGTTACCACCGAGCTGTTGGACTTTGAGGATACTGCGAGTATGTGATCAGGGGTTGGACCACCTGCGGGCGACGCTCGGTGTATTTCAGATGTGGCGTCTGGCACGCACTTTTTGAGCATTTGTAAATGCAGTTTTGTAGCTTCTGGCTTGGGTTTTGAGTCAGTTCTCTGTTTTGTTTTTGAGTCTGTCTCTTTGCTTTGAGTCAGTCTTTATGTTTTTGGGTCTGTCTTGTGGTACCGAGTCAGTCCCGTTGTATAGGGTGTCAGGTGATTCTAGGATTGTTGCCTTGAACACCGTTTTGGTTTTGTAAATACCCTTTTGTTTTGAGTCTATCTCTATTGTGGAGCCAGTTACAATCAGGGAATTTGAATAGAGCAGCTGCGGCTACCGTGTTTCCATGCTTATTGCTAATTTTGAGCTAGTTGTGCCGGGGGACTTGAATGGAACAACAGTACATTCCACCTGTTCTCTTGCGCCCTGAAAATCATTGCATTGACCTAAGTTTTTCAAAACTTTTTGAACAACTGTGGTGAAAACAAAGAGGAAGGAATTCCTCGGGTTTTGCAAACTTTGATCAAATTAAGAGAAGGAGAGGCATGCTAAGCCTTTAATGAATGAAACCATGCTTGTTAGCGTGAGTACTGAGAAGGACCCTGGCTTGATCCAGATTGGTTCCACACTATCTTCGGCGCGAGCGATTTGTTGCTTTCTTAAAAAATTTCAAAAACAAATGTTTTGCGCGGCCCTGTGAAGACGTGTGTGGAATCGCTCTTGAGATTGTGCAGCCTAGGATCGCTCTCAGCCTCAAGATTCAACCCGTTCGTTTTCGAACCTTGAACCTGTTCAGAACGTTCAACGGTCAACCGCCATGTAAAGTCTGTGTGGCCAGATTAGAAGCAGCCCTCGAACAAGAGGCACCAAAATCAGATCAAGAAGATCAGATCTCACCGGAAGAAGCGTGTGAAGCAACCGTGATGGATCCTTCTGCAAATCAACGCAACAGCCATTCTCCTGGATTCAGATGATTTCGGGATCTCAAAACCATTGGGCAATGGACTTGTTACACTTTTACCCTTTGAAAGGCTCGCTGGGCCGAAAACCCGGAAGGGCGACCCAGGCAAAAGTTAGAGCAAGAGAAAAATACAAAAAAAGAGAATGCAAAAAAAAGAAGACAAAAAATGAAGAAAATAAAAAGAAAAGATGAAAAAGAAAAAAAAGAAAATACAAAAGAAATAAAAAAAGAAAAGAAAAAAAGGCTCGCAAGGTCGAAAACCCGCAAAGGGCGGCCTTGGCAAAAATTAGAGCGTAAAATGAGAGTTAAAATATCCAAGTGTACCTTAATCGGAACTACGTAAGGCTTGATTCCCGTGTTTGGGATACGTAGGCAACTTCATCCTGAAGTCCAGCCCCCAACGCTTTCAAAGCGATTTTGTCCATATAATGGTTTTGATCATCCTTGCCTTCTTTGAATCCGATAGTTCGGTTGTGACAACTGGATACGTACGCAACTTCGTCCTGAAGTCCAGCCCTCAACACCTTCAAAGTGACTGTGTCCATATATTGGTTTTTGACCATCTTCGTCTTCTCTGTATCCGAGAAAGTTCGGTTGTGATCATCACTGGTAAGGACTGTTTACAATATGCTGCGGCATCATCCAGACAAGGGGCAACTTTCCGTTGCCATGAGTCGCCGTTCAAACCAGGGGCAACTTTCCGTTGCCGTGCAGCGTCCTTCAAACAAGGGGCAATTTTCCATTGCCTCTGATCTGAGGTTGTGCATCTCGAGAATGAGTTTCGCGCTCGTTGGGCGGCGACCGTTTGCCAAAAAAAATAGTTTTTGAGAATTTTTACTGAGGTTGACCATTTTCTCGAAAATTATTTCATTTTCCAAAACTAGACCATTTTCTTGGACCCAAAAAGGAAAATTTTCAATGCTCATAGCCTGACTTGCATGATTTTCAAACCAAAAATCACACAAGCATGTTAACCTAACTCTCATCTGGTCAAAATTGTTTTAGTAGAAAACCGAAACAAAATATGGTCAAAATGATGAACTAGGGGCACAGTTGAGTCAAGTGTTCTGTCTTTACCCCGTGGTTAACATTCCTTGCCATAAGGACACTCTACCCGCCAGAAAGGGCACAACTGAAGCTGTCATTAAAGGGCTGAAAGCTCTCTCAACCTTCGAGCAACGAGGTATCGAACCAAGTGCGAAGCACGAATCCGAAGGGATCAAGGTACTCCGTTCCCTTACCTGGGGCATCGACCAAACGCCACAAGAAGAAACAACCGTGAGCTAACCATGTCGGGCGTGAACCCACAACTTTCTATTCATCCATTAAACACCCCGGGGAGGGATAAAAATGAGAGAATAAAGAATAGAGAGGTGTAAGTTAAGAGAAAAAACGAGCCAGAGGGTTTTGAGAGAAAACCGAGCTTGAGTGCCAGAGTGACGTGAGAATCACAAATGAGAAAAGGGTAGGAAACAATACCCAGAGAAACTGGCTCCTCGTGATCTGAGGTCCCTCGTCTTCGTCAACGCGTCTGTCTGTCGTGTCTTTTGTTTTGTTTACCTCAACCTTTGTTTTGAGTTTTTTCCTAGTGTTACTCGATGTGTTTAGGTCGTGTACCTTTTGTTGAGTCATAGTATGCTGTGTTCAGTTGTAGGCTCAATACCCAGTTGGGAACCCTTTTCTCATTTCCAAAGATTAATCATTTTGTGCTCAGAATGTTGTGTCATTCTCCACATTTGTGCAAAAATATGATTTGGTTCTTTCATACAAACTGCAGGGTCCACCCCCGATAAGTGTGAACAGGAAAACACAGGCCTCTTCGAAGCTTCTGGGTTTTCAGATCGCATCTGAGTGTGCTTCAACTTCAATGGATTCAACCTTCATGGTCCGTCTTGTCAGATGTGGGCTATTTGTTCAGGATCCGCTGTGTGCAAAATGAGCCAAGCGCTGTGTTATGGGTTGTATGCAGATTAATCCCCAGTAGAGTATGAGCCGAATGTTCAGAATGTGCAGTGGTTGGTATGGGTTGTTTTGCTGTTGACTGGTTCGTTATCTGATTATTACAATGCAAGTGTTCAATTTTCAGACAACGGATCAATTTCATTTACATTGAGGTGCAACATGATGCAATGCAATGCAACACATGAAATGTACAAATACAACACTTTTTTTTCAGACAAAAGGTTTGTTTCATTTCATCATCTTTTTCAAGTACATAGTTTTGGAAATAAAAATCTGCATGCGGCAGTACAAGGTACTCTAACTATCAACAAAAAGTACAAAAGAAAAAGAAAAAAGAAAAACCAGCAAAAATCTGGATCAATGACAAAGGACCTCAGGCCTGGGGGTCCGTCCTCGTCCTCTTCCTGGATGAAGGTCCAGGAACATCATCAGCGCTGTCATCTGAGTCCGAGTCCGAGTTGTCTCCGGTCTTCTCCTCCGACGACTCTATCTCCGCCTCCGCCTCCGACTCCTCATCATCATCATCAGGGACGGGTGCCCGTGAGCTACTTCCAACGTGAGCACGCCCCGCCTTGGTGCGAGGGTATGCTCTGCCATCTCCTCCGGTAGGAATAGAAGGTCCAGCTGGAACACCTCCCACAGTGGGAATCTGGAAAGGAGGCTGAAAAGTATAAGAGGCAAACGCATCAGTATACTGTGAGCAGTATGTCAGTGCAGAATGCAGTGTATGAGTACAGTGTGTGAATACTGTGAGCAGTTTATCAGTGCAGAATGCAGTGTATGAGTACAGTGTGTGAATACTGTGAGCAGTTTATTAGTGCAGAATGCAGTGTATGAGTACAGTGTGCAAATGCCGTGAGCAGTTTATCAGTGCAGAATGCAGTGTATAAGTACAGTGTGTAAATGCCGTGAGCAGTTTATCAGTGCAGAATGCAGTATATGAGTACAGTGTATGAATGACGTGAGCAGCTTATCAAGTGTTGTGTTATGCACCAGATTATGTGAAGCAGCTTATGAGTATGGTTTGAGGCCGTGATCAGAAGAACATACCGGAATACTATAGAGGGCCAGGAGGTCGAAGGTCCGCTGTAGCATCCCCATTATGGAGGCATTCAACTCCAGGGACTGCTGGGTGTACTCGGAGGACGCCTGCAAAAGTATCAAAGGCATCAGTATTCTGCGGAATATCAAAATAAACTGAAATAAAATGACAATGCAAGATGCAAGATGCAAGATGAAGTAGTACATACCGGAGGTAAGTCATAGAACCCGACCAACTCATGGTCAGCCGGAGGAAAAGCAAAAGGAATCTGGTACGTCGCCCCACCCTGCCCTCAGCATGTCATTGTCGTGGGTAGCGCTGGCCAGCTAACCCCCCGACCCCTCCGAGCTCCGCCCCTGCCACGGACACGAGCCGCCATCGACATCCCTGCCCCAGCTCTTGCTCCAGCTACTGGCGCCGCAGGTCCCCCTCTCTCAGCTCGGCGGTCACCACTCAGAGGCCGCATAATGTAGGTCTGGACCTACTCTCTGAAGTCGCCCTCGCCCCTGAAGTCCCCCGCGTCCCAGCCGATCGTGTAATCGGCCATCTCTTGGGCGGTGAACCTCTCAGTATCTCTCATATGGGCAGGAGGTGGACCCGGGACTATCTGCTCTGGTAACCCCAGGGTCTGGCGTAGGAAACGCTCGCCCAGGTACCAAGCTCGACAGACCGGGCCCTCCAACAAGATCCGAAAGCGTGCAGTCTCCTCTGCCCCAGCAAATCGATCCCGGGTCACGGCTAGCAACGGAGCCCAAGGTTGCCAGGTGATCTGAAAATGAAATGCAGTTTGTTATCTACTGTTATTGAAAACATACAGTGCTAAGCGAAGCCTAAGCAAATTCTAAAGTTGAACATGCCTCCACGGCGGTGATGGTGTCGAAGTAGCGGCGGAAGAAAATAAAAGACTCATGTGGTCTCCGCACGCATCGCACATCAAAGCGATGAGAAAAGAGGACGCCGAGTAGGGTCTCCACATCAGGTACTGGGGTAAGCCTGGGAAAGTAGGCATACACCCACAACTGCAGAACAGATATAAGTATGACTATCAGATAAAGCAAAATACAGAATAAAGCAGAAATGGCAGAGCCGTGTGTTGTGTAGTGTATTGTACAGAGTATACAGTGTGTGCAGTATACAGTCAAAGTAAAGCAGAGGATATGTGTGCCGCGTGTGGAAGATCAAATCTCACCGGAAGAAGCGTGTGAAGCAACCGTGATGGATCCTTCTACAAATCAACGCAACAGCCATTCTCCTGGATTCAGATGATTTCGGGATCTCAAAACCATTTGGCATGGACTTGTTACACTTTTACCCTTTGAGAGGCTCGCTGGGCCGAAAACCTGGAAGGGCAACCCAGGCAACTTATCATGACGCAAAATTCAGAGGAGATT